>VNWY01001813.1:0-10051 GCA_009869845.1 Pseudachorutes palmiensis
CATTTTCCATTGCATTTATTGCAATTTCTGGCGCCACTGCAAAATGTGGTTTGGCCTCAGGTGGGTTAGGGCAAAAAAAAACTCCAGGGTCTTGCAGAGTTGAGCTACCATGGATAGTAGCCCTGTCCCCGGAAAACGGTGATGGAGTTTGTATTACGTATAGGAGGAGCAGTAAGAGGTGATTTGGATTTTCTACGTTTTCTTAAAGTGGTGAACCGCATCCAATGTGGTCACAATAATACCCAGTTTTCAAAAGGAATTTCTACACCGCACTACCACCGCCACCACCACCAGTCCGTGAAATGTCAGACTTTGACATGGAAAATGTTGAACAAGGGAAAAATATAATGACCTATTACGTATAATAGGAATACGTACGTAGCTTTAAGTGTACGACGACTCCTAACGTGTATATATGTCCTGCCTGTTATTATTCTAACGAGAACCGCATGACCGGAAACCACTAATACTATACTGCTCCCGGTAAGAACGGAGCCGAGAAAAAATAAACGAATATATATACGATCACCGCCCAACAATCAATCTTATTACCCCAGAAAAAATAACGTAATTTTGAACTCCCTGCCTCACTAAACACGACTTCTCACACTTTACACAAGTGACGCCGGGAGATGAATAGAGGACGCTCACCACGCAAATAAAGCCTATTGGCACTAAAAAGGCTTCATCCCCTGCCCACTCTCAGCAAGGAAATGAAGAATCCAAAGACTTATGACGATGGTAACTCAACTCATGCTGATCTTGGGACACTTGTTCCTTGGCAGCACACCGTTTGTTTTATCAGAAATCAGAATCACCGACGACGTGGTAACTTCTTCAAGGTTCCTTAAGTTCTGATGTTGGTGGTGATGACTTCAGACGGTAGAAGTGTCACAGTCAGGGGAGAATTACCACGGTCAGTCATTGAGGCAGAAATCACTCAAGCTACAACTTAACTTTTTCCAAGTCTTTGAGAACCACTCAAGCGATTAACAAAAGGAAGGAGTTAATGACCAAACCCTCAACAACTTTGGTCTCACTAACTTAAACTTTTTTATCCTTTAAAATGAAAACTTAAACGAATATGGTAGCTATGCGCTGGGCAGAAGAGTAAGTACAAGGCAAATTAACAATTAAACTTACGCCCCCAACTTCCTCTTAACTCGGTAGTGGTGAGAAGGATGAATTGAAAACATCAACCCCAATTACTTAATCCATAACATCCGCTAATCAAAAATTCAATCAATGTACCTCCTCGTAATGTCATGAAATGCTACACTTGTTGTGCCCCTTTGTAATACCCTATTGTCTTCATACATTTTTAAACATGTAGACCCATGCCAATTTTCTAAATTCCATGCCACGGGGCTTGATGACGGTGTGCTTTGGATTTGTTTGACTCAAATTTCTTTGTGGCAAGATGACATAACCTCAGAATTCCTGTTTTCCCAGGATCCAATACCACCCAAGCCACAATAGACATGAGTCCACCACCATACCGCCGGAATCTGATTGTCATTGGTTGCGGGGGTGCAAAAAACTAAATAAAGAATTTGCAAGTGGTAAGTTGCAAAAGCGGAGAAAGTCCGCTTTTATTCAACCACAGAAAAGAAGTGGAATGGAGTTTGATTGAGAGGGTGAAAAGAGGCTTTGAGGAATTGCTATTGTCAGGGAAAGGACAAGTGCCGTAGCCATGTCATAGGCTGGTAATGTCGCCAAGCTTAAGAAGCCCGCCTAAGTCTCCTCACGTGACATTCTTATTTGGAAAGTTGTGAAAGTTCAAGAGCCTCTGAGATCCTGGGGTACTTTGAGAAAGTGAGTATTGGAGACTAGTGGGTTTATATAAATTAGAGAGTGTGTTAAGTACCCTGTGTGATGGCTGTGGGAGTCTATGAGTAGTCCTTGAGTCCCTTTCGGCTAATGGAACAGATGTACTCCAACACGTCCTTCTTCCACGAGAGTTAGCACCGAACTGAGGCCTAAGCATTACGACCTCGTCGCCTCGATCTTTTGCTGGAAAAGCGCCGTTGTTGGAACTCTCTCAGGGAAAATTGCCTCCTAGCTTTAGCTTTTGGCTCAACCAAGAGCAACTCTGGACTTTTTTCCTTACCGTCGCCTCATCCTTCCATGCTCTATCATCATCATCTCCTGGAGCATGAAACAGACATTTAGACTAACCTTTATATAAAAGCCGGGGAGTGAGAGTCACAAAACATTACACAACGGCACTTCCGATCTTAGTCTCTTCAGACCACCACAAAGAGTGAGGCTGGAGAAAGTTGCTGGAGAAAGTTACTTCCTCTATGCAAAAGAGTTATGACGAGGAAGAGAAAGTAAATGAGCCATTTCAAGCCTCTCTGACTTTCACTTCCTGGTAATGAGAGGGGCTCTCAGTCCCACGTCAGGCTCCTTAATTGCGGTGGTGGCTGACCACTATACTTCCAATGCTCCTTGATCCAGCCTATGACACTTCTGCTCAAGAGACAATTGAGGCCTACCCCTAGAGGGCTCACGGCTCTCCCGAAATCAAAAGATGGATGTGAGGAAGTGATGGGTAGTAGTGAGCATGTGGTGAGTATAGCGCATGGGCCTTCGACCCATACACCCGCCTCAGTTCAAAATGAAAAGAAAGAAGTGAAATCCCCGGAAAAAGGCGAGAGAGGGAGGACGAGTGAGAGAAGAAGAATGCATAGATTACCATTTCATTTTCATCTGCCTCAATTGACTTGGAGAAGGGGGAAAAGAAGACGAAAAAAAAGAGAAAAAGTTGTGTAAAAAGGGGTTCTTTTATTTATACCCTCTCCTAATGCTCCTGTTTTTGGATTGCTAAGCTTTTTGGATTGTTAAGCATCCATCCCCTCCAGTACTTATCGCGCCAGTGGGCCCGACAGAAAATGTTCGCCCTTTCAACAACACACAAAAGAGATCCAGCCAAAATACTCTCCACTGATTTCCCCCAGACGAGCCTCGCTTCCCCTCCAACTTCTACGCTCCCAGTTACTTGGGACACGTGGACTCGGGCTCAAATAACCAATGAATACCAGTCCCCAGTCAGCTTCAGCCAATGGGAAGGCTGAGTAAATGAAACTGAAGTTGAGGCAGAGAGAAGTCAGCCAGTGAGGAAGGCCGGAGGTGGAGTTGCGCCTTGCTCAGTGGCTGGTTTGGCAATTCAGGGCGGAGGATGTGCGACAGGCTCAGCTCAAGTCAACGTGGACCTCAGACAAAGTGGGATTTGGCACTCTTGCTTCTTTCTTCAACTCAATTCTCCTAGCCTCAAAACGACTTTCGGGTTTTATTTTGGAATTGTGCAAAAAGGAGAAAGCGGTGGGAGTCGTGGTGGGACTGGGTGGCGGTGGTCTATCCATGCCTCTTTTGGATCTATAATTTTCCAGGAAAGAATTGCTTAAAGAAAGGAGATGAGGAGGATGGTTATGTTCTCAAATACTGGAGACTCCAAAACTACGACCGCCACTGTGCACCGCTTACCTCTGCACTCATTTTTTTTTATTAGAACTGGAGGAAGATTCCTTTCTCCAGAAGCGACCATCCTTCCCTTCCAAATCTTTCTCTTCTTCCCGCGCGTGGTGGTAGCGGAAATGAGGAGAACGACAAGAGTCTCAATCAAGTGAAGACAAACGAAAGGAGACATGGGGAAGTTAGTCGAGTAAGTTCTCATGTAGAGCCAAAAGTTAAAACACATCAGAGCCATCAAACCCTTATACATTGGACTTTTACTACTTTTTCTCATATTAACCAATCCCACCGCCCATTATATCAACTGCCCCACCATTCTGCATCTTCTTTAACGGGGAATTACCCACTTTGGCCAGACTGAAGGGCCTTATGAATTTCCACAGATAAAAAGAAGGCGCCTCCTAATGACCCCCTTTAACTCCATCTCTAAAATCTGATCTGCAATCAACGTTTTTCTTCCAAATTCTTCTGTGCCAGTTTGCTTTCACCGCCATGAGAAAGACGATCATGCCGCTTTAAACTGGAAAGTAGAACACGGAGGGGATATCCGTCGTCTACATGTCACTATTTGAGAATTAATAATAATATTAAAATAATGTCGCCGCTATGCCTAATATAGGGAATCCGCAGAGTAAACAATGTTTCGGTGGTGTAGCCTTTAATCCCGCAAATGTATTCCACGACGCCCGTGTCGTCGTCGAGATTTCATGCGATGGGGTTGACACTTTATGCTCCCATAGCACGGCGTATTGGCCTTGGATCCCTTTTCATTTCCTCATTCTCCTTTCGAAATGGGGAAAAATTTTCTTAATTCCCTTGGAATTTCCCAACGGGTTGCTTTCGGAGGTTGAGGTTGGGATGTGACGAAATCCATTTTATTCGAGGGAGTACTAAAAAAATAGGAAGACTAAAATATGCGTAGCGGCTCCTCTCTGATGTAAATGTTGAGGAAGATGAGGAGGCTCGTATTTTTCTCACGTTGACGGAGATACAGGCGAAAATCCCCAGAGGAGAGAAGGGAAGGAGAAAGAATTGAGAAAAATTGGAGAAAGTCTCTTTGGAATGCGGCAGAGGCTCGGGAGTGGAGAGATCCTCATAAGATGCGGATCTTGTATTTCCCGCTTGTAAGCTCCATAAGCCCCCCACTACTCCGCCACTCCTCTAGCTCATATTTATATTCCATTCAGTCCTCCCCAGCCCCCCATCCCCACCCGCCACACATACAACACTTCCAGTATGCCGCTGGAACGGGGAGTTAATGCCCCTCGTACCGGAGTTTGGAGACCCTCAAGGGACCCCGCAGCCACGCCATTACAGTTGAAACAAGGAGCTCAAGAAAAGGAACAAAAAAGATTCCGAGCAAAAAGCTGCCTCAATCCATTCAATATTGAATTCCAAAGGGCTCGTGAATAATCCAGTGCCATATCTCCCCCACACGCGGCTTCTATTTAACGGCGGTAGGAGAAGGAGTTAGTGCTCGGTGAAAGTCAGAGCGACGCTCGCAGGAGCTCATTCATACGTAAAAGTTTTCTAATTCTCCTGAATAATTCATGGAGTGAGAAATGGAATTTCCCTGACTCTGGGTTAATAAGGTAGGCAGCCCTGTCTCGCTCCACTACTTCCACCTCGCTCTACTATAACAAAAATGAACAAATTCACCATTCCGGTACACCAGTCGCGTATTATGTACAACAAATGGATCCTGTCTTTAGTAGCTATTTATTAACAGTTACAAACCAGGATTGGGACTATGGAGAAAGCATGATTGTGGGTTAAACATGGCTTCACTCTGGACATTACCATAAGCTGCCAAGTGATGATAGGATATTCCATGTCTCATGATTAGATTCTAATAGAAGTTGATGGACTCTGACGTTGTTCAGAATCCTTTCTGTTGTTGTAGTCTCCAGTGTGGTTTCATCGCTTGTAACTGCCATGTGGAATTCTGGAATTCCCCATACAGTACTCACCGGGACTCATCTTTACTGTGCAAAGGGTCAAACGACCTCGTCTGAGGAGCAGCAGCGGGAGTTCCCAAATGTCAAACAGGATGCTGTAAATTTGTGATGAAGAATTCATGGAGGATGGAGGCTAACCAAGATGGACGAGAGAAGTCAAGATGACACGAACGTCGAGTCCTTGTGGTTTCTAAACATTCTCCTTCTTGCTTAGATTTATATGACGCGTCAGCTCCGACCGCAACGACCACAAACTCCTTCAAGCGTCTTTTCCGTTTTCTCCAGAATGTGAGCCACATTACCTATTCCACCCGCATTCATCCCGTCTTCGTCACTATTTGTAATTTGGATTTTCCCTCCATTTTCCCCGTTCCAACTCCAGGATAAGTCTAAGTAGGAGAAGAATGCGCATAGGAGTGGATGCTGGAGACGTTGTTGAGGTCAGATGGAAACCCTCAAGGGAGAAGTATTAAATGGAGAGAAAGCCACTGGTAATTAATAGTTTAAAAGAGGCCTTTCCCTAATTAAAAGGAGAGGGTGCATTTATTCAACTCTTGGTATTTCGACTGTTGCGGTAAAGAACCATGACCACAGAACAAGAGGAATCTCAGTCCGCGGTGGCTGGCTAGCTCTCCCGTGCTAGTAAGCAGTTACTTTATGCTCTAGCAATGCTTCCTATTTATATTATTTTCACTACTGCTCCTACCATATTAGTCGACACTCCCTTTTCCTTTCATTCAATTCAGAGATGAAAGTTAGTTGGTACACGCGGTTGAATCTCAAAGTGGCCATTATTTCCTCAAACACATGTAAATCCCTCTTTCTGTTTGGTGTATGTAATGCTCTTTCGTGTGTATCTCACGATCCAAAGGCCAGAGGCCATATATTCAAATTGAACTCCCGAAAATCAACATCACTGCTCAAAACGTGTATAAATTAAACAACCCTCCTATTTTCGCCCAGATGAGCTCCATGTACACTTGAGTACATGTATAAAATCAAAATCATTTCAGCAGTGGTGGTAGCTCGTTAATGCTTTGTGGTTTCGAGAAATAATCGGAATTTTGTTTCCATTTTCAGCAGCAAATGTAAAAGAAAGGCTACTTCAGCAGACGTGTGCATTGAGCATGGCTTTCCATAAGAACCGGAATGTAGACCTCATGCAGGAAGTAAAGCTTCGGAGTTCCCAATACATTATCTAATAGTGTATGAATCCAGTAGTGGGGAAAGTCTCAAATTAAATTAAGAATGAGACTCGGAGTCCTCCTTGGGCTGTACTAAACGAGCACTTTTTCTCCATCACGCTCATTTGGATGAGTGACTTTTTTCCAGCTCGTGACACTTCAGAGGAGTGAAAAATACAAAATTGAGTTAGAAAGGAGTAGTGTGACAGTCGTCGTTTTGTTAAGTTGTTGAAGTGCTATCAAGTGAAAGCTCAAATCGAATCACGGCCTACACATCTCCCACCATGGTGTCGAAAATGTCATTCTTCACTCTCCCGTCTTCCGCCAGCCCATAAATCTCACCAATAATTTACAACTTGATAAATATGTAAATTCCCTTTGATTGAAAAACTTCACACCGTAAAATAAGTTGAGTCGAGGAGAAAGTGAACCTGCCAAATCGATCTTGTATTTTTGATTAGCTGCGGGGGCTACATGCGTCCCTCTCTCTCGCTCTCAGTATCGGAATAATCCCCGGCGCTGCTGTTCTTGATTATGAAAAATACTCGGATCCGAATTGCTCATCAGCGGAGGGATGGAAAGTGAAAAAATAGATTAAAATGGGGTGCTTTGACTGGAGATTGAAGTAGCATCTGGGCATGGCAGAAGTATTCATAAGGTCAGCTGTCACCCATGGCAGTCGACCGTGTGTGCTGCTCTAGGAGCAGAAAAATAACGACGGCCTCGATGGTCTGGGCCCTAATCTTCTAATAGAATAAAACGGATTCGGTTCGAGGGAAGGGTGGGCCCGAGTAATTTGTTACCAGTAGATGATGCAGGCAGGGCGATTACCCCCTCGCTATTTATTTTCAGACAGTCGGGTCATTAGAATGAAACTCTCAACGGTATTATGATACACCATCCGCTTTTTAAATTTAATTCAGATCGGCTTAGGGTTAAAACGTTACCCTCCCGCCTCTCATCCCTTCGCCGATAATGAAATATTGGAAAAGGAAAGTGCCGACGGTTGATCAACTTCATGATGAGCACACGCAACCGTTCCATACACACGCACAAGGACGAATTTAATTTACAAATGATGCATAAGTATAATAAATTATTTATAAAATGTGTTCCCCCAATAGCAAACAAGATTCCCAAAATAACCAAAACAGCTAGACCAATTATACCCAGAAAGGACAGTTAATTGGTATATAATGAGCAGTATCATCCATCTAGCAGAGTTGTGGACATCATCATAAATTAGAATCACAGAACTGAGAATTACGCGTGTGTACTAAATAACATTTGGCGAGTATTTGGCACTCTCAACTTCAAGCAACAATGGAGGGTCATTGTGCCTTTAAAACTGGACAAGGTCAGAGTACCAATGGAGTGGGATGGGGAATCCACTGTCAACTCCGACACGACTGCTCAGTCCATCGCCGTATTCGTCGTCGCGTCCGAGCTTCTCTTGGGGACATGATTTGTAACCACGGACACAGCGGGATTCTATGAATGAGAATCCACTAGGGCACTTCAAGAGAACGGAAACCAGGCGACCACCGTATGACTGAATGCATTTGTAAAATCTGAAGCAATCTCCGGCTAGTGCAAAGTGGCCTTCACTTGGACATTCTGCATTCTCCGGCATCAATTTTGTACTTGACTAGATAAGGAAAAAATGGAGTGAAAGGAAATATGAAAGTGTATCATGATCGTACGGCAAACGGTGGCGACACTTCAAACGGAGCTTCTTCAACTGGACGGAGGTCTGTGTAATCTAACGACGGAATGGTTGGTGTTATTTGACGATTGAGTAATCGCTCGCACTGCTCAATTCGTGTAGCTTGTTGCGTTGCATTACAAGGTGGCGCGATGGCTAAAATAATACAAGTTTAAATCAAAATGTTTTTTCCGCACAATTAAACTAAACTTACATTTGGGTATGCACTTTTGCTCCGCTTCAACAAATCTGTCGCCTGCATCGCATTTTTTTATTTTGATTTGGAATTGATACCCATCCCATTGACAGATGTAGTATTTTGAGCAATCCAAGGGATGTGGACGAAGCTTGAAAAAGAAAATTCCAGTTATAGATTATTGGCTTAAATTGTCGCCATGACCATACCTTCCCACCAGATCCACCGCGGCACGTGAGCTCAAACTCTGGGGCTATAACCGAACACTTGTTAATAATTTACTAATAATAGAAATTCAGGTTTTGTGATTTATTTACGTTCTGGTTCTGGGGCTTCAGTTGTAGTGGTGGTCGTGGTAGGGGGCGTAGTCGTCGTAGTGGTAGTTGTAGTAGTAGTTGTAGTAGTTGTCGGGGTCGTTGTCGTCGTAGGTTGCGTTGTCGTTGGCTTTGGAAACACAGAATCACATCGGACAGAGTTTCAAATTAAGAAAAATTTGTCATAACGCACCTGCGTTGTGGATACTGTGACAAGGGTACTCTGCTCAGTAACATACGTCGGGCACATTGTCGTAGGCGGTGGGGGTGGGGGGTGAGTAGGTGGTGGGCCAGGATTCATACATTGTTGTGAGCTGCTGACAGCGTAGGGGTAATTACAAGTTTGTAAGTTCTCATCCCATACCTGAAGAATATTCATAGTGACATGGCTACTTAATCTAATTCTAAAAATTCGAGGTTACCGTCCCAGGACCGCAGTCAAAGTGGAATACTGTAAAGTGACCGGTCCGTTCAAAGTCGACACACCTGAGGAATTAATAAAAAATGAAAAGAATTTCATATCTAATCACTTTCTGTTGTTTTTTAGACGCATACCTGTAAAATTTCTTGCAATCATTGGCATTTGGATAAAATCCAGACGATGTACAGGAAAAGCTAGATGAGCTGGAACTGGATTGCTGGGACGAACTGCTCGAACTAGACTGTGAACTTTCTAGATTAGAAGCAGATTCATTGGAGCTTTGTTGGCTGGAAGAGCTTTGGTTTGAGCTCTGCTGTTGTGAACTTGAGGAAGATTGACCAGAGCTAGACTGGGAACTTTGACTCGATCCTTGCTGTCCACTGGATTGCGACGATTGGCCGGAGCTTGATTGCGACCCTTGGCTTGAGCCTTGCTGTCCACTAGATTGAGAACCTTGGCTTGAGCCTTGCTGTCCACTGGATTGCGACGATTGGCCGGAGCTTGATTGCGAGCCTTGGCTTGAACCTTGGCTTGATCCTTGCTGTCCACTGGATTGAGAACCCTGACTGGATCCTTGCTGTCCACTAGATTGAGAACCTTGGCTTGAGCCTTGGTGTCCACTAGATTGAGAACCTTGGCTTGAGCCTTGCTGTCCACTAGATTGAGAACCTTGACTTGATCCCTGCTGTCCACTAGATTGAGAACCTTGACTTGATCCCTGCTGTCCACTAGATTGAGAACCTTGACTTGATCCCTGCTGTCCACTAGATTGAGAACCTTGACTTGATCCCTGCTGTCC
>VNWY01001814.1:0-11175 GCA_009869845.1 Pseudachorutes palmiensis
CATTTTCCTATCTTGGTTTAGTAAACTTGGGTTTCATCCCTAAAAACTCTCAACCAAGGCGAAACTCAGTGAAACCCTTCATTTTCTAGGATTAACTACCACGTAGTAACAAACCACCATATTTAGGTGAGAAATCGGGGGACACCAATTCTGGAAACCAGGATTTGTGGTCCCCGGGGCACTCCATGGCTATTCTATTGAGATACCCTTTGGCAAGTCATGGTGGCAAAGCATGTTCTGGCAATTATAAGAAAAAAAAACTAAAGCGATAATTATAAGCCAAATTATGAAGAGCAGATTGTGGAATTTGATATTTGATTTTGTCTCGTTGAAAAATATTTTACAATATGCTTATAATTTTTTCTTATAATTTTAATTAATTCAATTATTGTGTAAATATAGTTAGTGATTTCATTGTTTCCAACACTGAAATTAATGTTATTCTTAAACTCTAATGCTAGTTGAAACAAAGGAATGTTGGGATTTGCGCACATTGTGAAGGGAAGGGGTACGGAGTTACGGCTACTTGATTCCGTACGCTTGGCCTAGACTGTTTCTAATCCGGAAGCGGAAGGGAAGAAACTTTATATTGCAAACTGGGCAAAACGCTGCACCGTACAGATACGGGAAGTTATTTTGAAGATTAGCTTATGAATGGTCAATAATTCATTTAGATCACCAAAACCACTGAAAAAAACATCACCAGCAATAATAAATGAGTCATGTTTTATCTTTCTTTAGTCTCCAGCCATATAGCCATTTCGCTATTTATTAGCTAAGCTAGCAGACTGGAAAATTCAACTGCATGAATGAACTGCAATCTGTTGAGTGAAGGAAGGGAAAGAAGAAATTATCTCTATACGACCCTTTGACCTCAAGCCTCGCTAAACAGAGATGCTGTTTATTTTCTCATATTATGCATGTGTGAAATGGGGGCCTTCCTCTGCCAAAATCTTATGTAGAAAATTGGCCACAAAGACCAAAAACGGCAACGATTTTTCATTATTTTGATACCAGGTTTATATTGCAATTATATGCGATTATACCACGGTTGTTGTAAGTGCTCATATCGGTGTTTAATTTTAATATGCTCACTAAAAGCTCAAACAATCTTCTTGTAAATTAAATTGACACCTAATGGGGTTTAGTTAGATAATCCGTTCTAAATTAGGTGTAAGCAGGTAGCGAAAATCTGTCGGAAACTGGATTAAGTGTATTAAATGTTTAGTTAATTTTGTTTACTGTAACCACCGCTTTATAAGAATTATTTCAGCTTACGCTAACATGTTGCAGTACCTATGAAAATAATGGAATGATTGAAGGACGATGAAGGACGATGACTAGCTAAGACACTGCGTTTTGCATTTTGCATTACGTACCGAATAATCAAATTAGAAATGATATTCGGCCTTCTAGAGGTTGCCGTCTAGCATTCCATTTCAAAACATAAGGAGTTGGGTGTTTTAGAATAAATTACATTGCCGCACCGTCGACCTGTCACAGAATTATTTAAAAAAAGATTAACCGGTGGTTGTTGGCAAATGTAATTGAATACCTTGACACTCGTCACAATAGAAAGTGAAAAATAAACGTCAGGTTTATTAATTACCGTGGATGGAATGGACACAGGGACAGACGCCGTGGGTCGTTCTTATAAAGTAGCATTGGCTACATAGAAACTGGAAGAACACTGGATTGAGTGAACGCAAAGCGTCCGGACAGACGGACAGACAGACGGACAAACGCTTCCCATAGACCCCGAACCAGCTAGCTGTTCGTAGTCAATAAACGTCAGGTTTATTAATTACCGTGGATGGAATGGACACAGGGACAGACGCCGTGGGTCGTTCTTATAAAGTAGCATTGGCTACATAGAAACTGGAGAATTTGTTGGGGTTGGGGCACAAATGAGAATTTTAGTGACACGTCAAGTTTGAGGGAAAATGGGAAGGAAGGTCAACAAAATTCCAATTTCCAATTCATTTTAAATTCACAAATTCGTCATCGTCAGTTAATCAATTAAAGAAAAATTTATTATACCCAGTTGGCTGTAGGGATACCTGACACCGCATAAGGAAGGACGTCAGCTCCCGAATCCCCTGACGGGGAAAAGTTCATTTACAACTCGGTGCCTTCAAAATGCCGTACATCGGACCAGGTGGATAACTTTGATCCTTCATTGTCTCTATTTGTTAAAACAATACATTACTTTAATTAATGACTAATCTTTCTGCACAGATGGACGGGTCGTGGATCGGAAACCTTGGAGCTTACGGTCTGCTGTCGACATGGTTTGGACATTCCTTATGTTCATTGTACTTTTGTAAGTTCCGTAAATACCGTAAAACTGAATGGAGCAAAAACCATTACAAAGTATTCATTGTGATTATAGCTTCCGTGGGTTACTACATTTGGATGACCCAGTGTCCCAAGGACAATATGGTCGGCCACAAAACAGAGGAAATGCTCCTGGGTATCCAAGAAGGTACCCTAACGAAATATTTGATTAACGAGGCATACTTTAAAACTTCGATTTATTCGCGTAATTTACATTTTTTTTTACAGAAGGATGGGAGGCTTAGGCGGTACTTCCGGCCCAGCACCACCACCCTGTGGAGCCGGTGGATGAGGTTAAAGTCCGTCCTTGAGCAGAACGACTCTTGGACTTCAAATTCCAATTAGGTGGTGTCTGATATTTGGAGTGGTTTACGCTGCTTCTTATGAAGCTATTTCTACAAACTTCATTCGTGGAGCAAGAAATAGGCAGATTACAATATCATGTCATCATCATTAACACGTACACAGCTTCCCAATCAATTTTACAACTAGCGAGCAAAAATATTACGAGATTTTTCGAATTTTGTGAATACGCAATTAAATTATCGAAAAATATAACTAAATAAGCTAATTACTTAAATGTCTACTTTGACACACCCTACATATTTTACCAATGTTCCTCCCATATCATGATGCATGAGTTTTCGGTCAGGTCAGAGGCAAAAGATGTTTCTCATATTTTGTGATCACCGTAAGCGTCATGATAGTCTTTGTTTTCGTTTCTTTTCTTCCTTTCCAAAGGACACGCCCTCAGCACATGTTGTTTTGAATGAAGAAGCCTATTAATTCCTACGTATTGAATGAAAAGCAATTTGATAACGTATAGTTTAAGTTTCGTAGAACTACTCATTAGGTATACCAATTAATTACTAGGACTTTAGCAACTGCTTTCGCAAAACATCGTTTCAAATTACACCTTTTGGTTCCAAATTACACTGTTTGTCTTCTTATCTCTCATGCGAATCCATTCTCTATCATTCTCACTCGGTATATATCACGATAGTACATGGTTATCACACGTACAAAGCCCTCAGAACGTCTGAATGGAGTCTTTTAGCACCGTATTTTTGGCGTTTTGGGGCACCGTTGCCCTTCTGACATTTAGCTCTGGCAATTTAATTACTGTAAGCAACCTAGGACCAAGTCCTTTTGACACATCCAACTTTAGCGACACAACATCCGGTCCACCGAACGAAATAAAAGTTGTTAGCTATATTCCACAGATTTCGATGAACAAAGTCATTCAAAATGGTCTAACTGGATTTCAAGGGTGCCACATAAACCTAGTGGAATTTGGTGGGAAGTATTCCATGACAGATTTTCAGTTGGGTTTACCGGTTGCAAGGTACTACATGAAAAATTCAGGCGACGCCAGCACACTGCTCACCAAAGTTATGGAAAAGACTGCCTTGAGGAATCAGAAAATCTATTGCTACGCGGTCGTACTTGTGGACCCAGACTTCAGCCTAACGTATAATAACAATACGTTTATGGATATTCAAGACTCCAACGCATGGCTTGTCCGCTGCCACGGTGGGACTACAGAGTGTTATGGAAGACGCATGTATTTCATATCCTTCTTCTACAAGGATCCAAATAAGGTGTGGCAAGTGAGCAGAAATTTTCAGCATTCGTGGGACTTGGTTTCTCACAAGTTGGGCCTGCAGTACTACGTTGATGAGTACGAAGTTACTGCCATGATAGGCGTAGGGAATCCTTGCGATGGATATGACACCCTTAAATTTCAGTCGGATGTTGTTTACAACGGTGAATCAGCACGGGCAATGTCTGACAGGGTTTACGACCAAGTAATGCGACGGGAATGCAGAATTTTCTGGCAAGTACAGTATACTGAAACAGACAAAGGAGACGGCAAGGCAAAACTTCGCTACCTTGTTGAAGAATTGTTCAAAGCAGTAGTCCCTTTAAATCAATCCCAACCCTACTACCGCAGTGGATTGAGAAGGAGGGACCGCCATGCACATGCTCCTGTAGAAGTAAAGGTCGACATGGAAAATACGCTAGACAGGGTATATCGTGCTAGCAATTTCTACCATACGTACGACGTCACCTACAATTTCATCACTTGTGACGGAACCCATAGACCTCTCTTCTTACGAAGCTTGTCAAAGGCATTTACAATCGATGTATGGGCCATCTTCATCCCTACTATTATCACCATCTCAGTTGCCCTCTCTCTCGTCCTATCCTCACTTCGAAGTGTGGATAATAACGGTGCGCTTATAATACTGTCGGTACTGTTTGAACAAGATGCTGCGATCCCATCAAAACTCAGTCGACGAGGGAGTTTCTTATTCTTCTATGCAACATTGCTTTGCAGCAGCCTCGTTCTGATCAATGGCTACAGAGGATGCGTCACAACTGACTTAACGTCGCCACTCCCACTTAGCAAACTAGACAGCATAGACGAAGCACTGGGGGAAGGGTTTGCTACTTTTATGCCAATCGATATCGATTCTAAACGAGACTACATCACATTCGAAATTAGAAAAGGGATTACTGTGGAAAAGGATCGGGTTTACTCGATTAACTTCTTGTATGGTTCCCACTACTATTATAATCAGATTTGTGGACCAAATTACGACCCCATCAAAGACAATAAGGGATACATGAGCTGCAAAAGACTCAGAGATTCCATTTACCTAACGAATGACACTTTGGTGGCCGACTACTCTTCTGTTAGCGAACTTCGCAGATGCAATAAGAGTATTTACATAGATGATGCATACAGTTTACAGGAGATATTCCTGGATGCACAAGATTCAGGACTTGTTGCTGACCTTTATTTTGGAGTGGACAATTTAAACCCAACGAAGCGTGTTTGGACGATGGATAATAAATTCGGCGGGACACATTGGGATCGAATGCAGCGGCTTCATATGCGAGCATCGGCTATTCTGCACTCTGGAATTCTCGAATACAAATTCCAGCAGAGAATTGTCTACATGAACTTAAAGTTTGAGAAATACAAGGTTTCTATCGCTGTTGGCCATCAACCCTTGAACCTTTACAACAATCTCATCGCATCTGCGTTTTCTATTCAAGTTGGACTCATCGTGCTCAGCCTTGTCGTTCTCATTTTGGAAAATGGTCGTAGCAAGCAAAAGGAATGGAGAACTGCAAGGAATGCAAGAAAGGATTCATGTAGTTTATTTGAACAGAGACAAGAATTCACTTCAGCAGGTAGCTTCCAGCTAAACCAAACTTGTATAATAGTAAGCAATATTTCATATACGTATAATTTTAGGGATACGCTTTTAAGGGAAATACTTGTGGATTTCCCACTTGAGTTTAACTGTACCATTGACTTGGTGAGAAAATGAGCTTAATTGAGTGGTGTGTAGTTTATAGTTATGACGTTACACTTTATCACAATGTCTCATTAATGTGCGTATACATTTCAATTTTTCGTATTGAGTGAGTATTGAGGATTAAATTGCATAAGAATAAGTGTTTGGCTTTAAAGAGCTCAACTCATTAAACTTTATCGCCAAAATTAGCGCATCGTCTCAGACTCCATAGCCAGATGTGTCTTTCCTTTGTTCAGGTACTCCATTCTTGTAATGTTAATCTAAAACCTAATACAGATTTTGCAAAGAGAAAGGAATCGCCGTATAAGTGAAAGCCTGCTTTCTCTTCTTAGTTCTTAGGACCACAAAACACATTTCTCCTCAGGGTTCATGCGTGACCCTTGAGCGCAGTTGAAATACTCCCCAAACTGCTTGTTATTTTGAGCCACTCCTTGTGTCCTGAATTCCCCAGGACTGTGGGGGTCACGAATGTATTGCTCGTAGCCTTCCTTGCTCAATACTTCACACCATATCTGTCATCAAAATACGAATATTTAATATTCTGCAACATTTCACTTTTGTCGAACACCGAACCTGAGCGTAGGTCATATAGAAAATTTGCGGGAGTGTGTAGTTCACCCCCGGGAGGCCTTGCTCGACCCCATTGTCTTTGGCCCAAAGTTCGTATGCCATCCAACTCAGACGGAGAGCAGCATTGTCGCAAATGTTATCTGCCAGGGTATTGTTACCATCTACAGGCTTGTTGACCATTGGCATTTGGAACTGTGAGTATTGCTCTGTGAAGCAAACGGCTTGCTTCCGGAACCCGTTGACAACTGAATCTGGCCACCAGTATGTGAAATTCCCGTTCTTGTCATAAAATCTTCCTTGGTGATCAAATCCGTGGGTCATCTCGTGACCAATGACGACTCCTAGGTTTGCAAAATTGAGGTACATTGGGTATTCATCGGAGTACATTGGATACCGCAATATCCCGAGTGGAATGACTGGGAAGAGAAAGACATTCAATGCATATTTGCAACATCATTATTTGGTTATATATTGAATCAGTAATCATTACAAACCGATTTCATTTGCGATTGGATTGTGGAACGCGTTTGCCACGAGTGGAAGAATAATCCAATCCCTGAAATTCATGAAAATTATATTCGGATATTTGCATGACGTGTTGAAAGTAATGTTTTACTTTTCCTTGTCTACGGGTTGATTCACTTTACGAATTTCTTTCAAAACTTCAAACTTTCGCAGCTTCAGAATATTCATTAGGAAATATTCTTCGTCAAATTCCAACTGCAGTGTCAATTAAGTTATAGTCTTACATTATAACATAAATCAGAAAACTGACCCCTTCAAGCTTCAGAATATTCATTAGGAAATATTCTTCGTCAAATTCCAACTGCAATGTCAATTAAGTTATAGTCTTACATTATAACATAAATCAGAAAACTGACCCCTTCGTATTCTTTCTCCAATGCAACTGGATCCAAGATGTAAGACGGGTAACCAATTTTTTCTCCCATGTTCATCAGCTATGACGAAGAAGCAACAATTAGAATTTGATGGAGCCGAGCATTATTTGAGCTTTTGTTACCTTTTCTACCAAGTCGTTTTTAAAGTAAGTTGGAACCCATTCCTGCTCCCGAATTACAATCTCAAATGCTTTCTTCAAATAATGGATCATTTCCCGTACACGCTGCATAGTTCCAGACTGAATAGAGTTCTGAACGTACATTGAGGCAACGGCTAGTCCAAACCCATCATTTACGATGCTGGCACATTGCTTCCAACTGGATATAAAACACTACTTTTAGCCTTTTTGTAAGATCAAATGAAAAATGGCTAATTTTACCGTGAAAGGTGGAGTCTCTCCTCGTTAGTGTCAGGAACATCTTTCATAAACTCCATCCAAATTAGAAGGAATTTATTGCCCAGGAAAGGCATGTATCGGAAAACAAAACGCCATAGCAGATAATTTGAAACGGTCCTGCACAGTTAATATTATGAAATGTCCGTTTAATTTATATGAGATGAAATGAATTACCGTTTGTCTGTTGATTCCACCAGGGAAATGAGTTTGGGAAAGAAATCAGAGCAGTGAAAGTATACAACCATGTCTTCCGTAACATTTCTCTTCAGTTTCAATGTGTCAAACAAATGTTGAATAACTGTCATCCAGTTGATCTGAAAATTAAACGGTTAGCATAGGAAAATAGGAAAGCATTTTCTAGTTTCTATCGATTTACCTGGGGAATTCTAATTGAGATCTCTCGAATAGTGAGATGTCCGTAATCCTCTTCCATGTTATCCAGATCTCCTCCGTCCAAGTGACACTTGGTCGTCTGAACAAGTTGAGCAAAGCGTGTTTCAAAATTTAGAATGGCATCAACATCGGCCGCTACTGTTGGGCTTCCCTGCTTCCCATGGCTCAGAATCAGCACTGACTCCAGCAGAAGTCGTTTATACGACCGGACATATTTAGCGTAGTCCGGTTGAGACGTGTTAAGGAAAAATCCACTCGCCATGGCTGGTTCTCCTTTGTAAAACTAAAACACACAGCAATATCAGCGTTTTAAGCTTACATGAGGCTTTTGAACTTTGACTTACTTCAAGAAGGTACTTGGTGGGATCCGTTTCATCCGGTGAAACATAAAGTTTGAACAAGCTCTGTACTTGGTGAGCAAAAAGTTGTCCAAAGAGCCTCTCCAGACTGAACTCGGAACGGTTCCAGGAAGTTCCCAACAAAATGGGCCAATTGCCAACTCCGTCAACGTTGAGGACATTAAAGATTGGCAGAAACTTATAGTCAGTGTAGTGTGAAGTTCGAAAGCTGGCGTGCATGCAGGATGAATACAATTGCCGTGCTTTCTTTACTCCAACATTTTCATTTGGAGAGCCGGGCTGATCAATTAACTCTGGAACAGTTACAAATAAAAACGAGTAAGTATTAATTTCTTGAAAGTTTTCACTTACTTTTGATTTCGACAAGGAGTGTTTCTTGCATTTCTTGGAGAGTCGATCGTTGGAATCCGTCGTCTGGAATTTCATTCTTGCTCATGAAGGAGCCGCAACTGAATCCATAGAAATCATCGCACGGATCCTGACTTGAATTTAGCCGACTGAGAAGTCGAGCTGCCGCCTGCATGCAAATGGAACTGGTGCATGCATTCCCTTCTTGTGTGGTCTTCGTATTGACCGAATCAACAGACACTTCGTCATATTGTGAAATCGGCCATTGCCTATTAATTCCTAGCAGTGAAGATGAAGTGGAAAATTTCACAAGATTGAAATTCCAAGCAACAATTATTGCGGACACAGGAAGGAGGAACCCGACTAGAAACCAAAAGAAGAGAGCGTGTGTCGAGTTTTTTGGATTAATTTTTTGACGAAGCTCAATGGCGTTTTTGTTTCGCTTTGGGACAAGAGTGATTTCTGGGTAAATCTTTGTAGTGACCGATGGCAGATGAAAGATGGTCAACGGCGATGTGGAACTGGAGCTGTTGTCTTCTAGAATGGGTTCCATTTGGATCAGGAGAAAGTTGTCGTGTGCTCCTTTCCTAGTGCTTTCGCTCACCAAGTGTGAGCTCCGTTTGAAGTGATTTCGGATGCTGCACTCGTTTTACGCTTGATCTTCTTCATAAAGTCGATAAAACAGAAGACGCAACTCTAGATTCAAGCCTCCTCCTCCGCCCTGTACCCATGTACTCAGAAAGGTGAAAGTGGACGGTGAAAGTCGGAACGGAAAAGCTTTTTTGTAAAGTGCTACAAGTTTTAACGTAAGTTTTACTAAAAATCACCAGTTCATGATTTAATCCAGTAAATCACCTGTTGGGATTTGTTCTAAAAAAGAAAGATGAAATTGACTGCGTGGAGTCGTTGGGGGCGGTGGCTCGACGTTCCAAAAACTTCAAGAGACCCTAAGAACTGGAAGTTGATCCGCTTGGGTCAATAGCCATTGACGCTTTGTTTCTTCGTCCAGTTTGGTGAGGAGGAGAAAAACGAGAATGACGTCCCAGCGGTGAACTGCAAGTCCAAGCAAGGTCAATGATCTGGTGCATGTTGGTGATGTCACACAGACGGCGAATGGCAGCAAAGGAATCTTGGGCCGCGGCGTATACACTATAAATGTAGGTTGGATTGAAAGGAACAACTTTTGTAGAGGTCATTTTTGACCTTAAGAGGGAACGATTTTCCTTTGGGACTTAGCCAAAAAGACGGGGTACTCCGTCGTATAATCCAACCCAAATGTAAGAGGTTGGGCTGGGAAAGCGGTTCGAAGCGTTCATACCCACGAAGCATGCGCAGAGCCACAGTAGCGTTATCAATTCAATATTAAGTTATTAAAGTATATTGCTGTATAATTCAATCTGTTAATTACGCTTGAGTGTAAACATGAATAACCTATGCTGTCTAACTTGGATATTCTAACCCTTTCTAAATTTTTAGAGGGATTCATCGCCATGTCAGGGAAGCAAGGAGTTGAGTTGAACGTATTAGGCGAATATGATGGCGGCAGGCTTTAGTATCCATTTCCGTCCCTCTCCACGGAAATGAAATTCTGCATCGAATTCAGCACAAAATTATATTGTAATGTCAATTTCTGACACAATTGCATCATAATTTATTTCGTAATTTAATAAATTCGTAAATAGGTAACCGTCGAATTTACTAACTGTACTGGCTATTTAAAAGAACTGTTAAGCATCTTCTAGTGGTAAAGCTTGGCTATCATCAGGTCCTTTTACCATGCCGTCGCCAAATGCCTTGTCAGTCTCACTGCAGACACAATATTTCATATTCAAGTGTTCACTGGCGGATGGATGCACGTCCACCGTCTCCGAGTCGGCCGTAACCTCCTGAAACTTGACAGTGCTGCATAGGTCTCTCTACACTTATTTTCATTCTCCCGTAAGGCGAAACGGCACGTTTCAATTAATCTTGTTCCTTCTAAAGAACAATTGCAGCCTTATATAAGCATGTAATATAACTTAAACATACCTTTTTATTACCACTTTATTACTATATATACCGAGTAAACATAACATGCAGTTTCTTTACATCCGTCAAGTCTCTTATCGGGTCCAGCGAGGAAGGAGCAGAGACAGAGACTTTGCATGGTGTGAGCTGAAATGATTTGGGACAGTAAATAACCTAATTAATGAGGTCCAACGTCCAATCTTTTGATCTTACCTCGATCTCTTTATCGGGTAGGAGCACATCGGAATTCTTATGGGATTTTGCCTTATTCCTTCTGCACTTTTTCTTCCTGGCAGACGTGAGGATAATCAAACAAATAATCAACAGAAGGTACAGGATTCTCTTTGGAATCACTTTCGTTCAGCCCTTTCTGGTTTCTGGTAAAGTGACGTATTTAAAGACTGACGGGGATAGCGGATGTGGGACTCTCCTGTCCCTGACCTAGTCCCTCCTAGATCCTCTGTTGGGCCCTGGGTGGCCTGTGACTGGACGTGGACTCCGCCTGAGCTCTGCTGACGCGACGCCTCTGACC
>VNWY01001815.1:0-11174 GCA_009869845.1 Pseudachorutes palmiensis
GTGAAAAGAAAGTTCATTCCAGATCAAACCCATTTCGTCCCAACTGTTGTCTTATTATCGCTAGTGCAGTGTAGTGAAAGTGATGGAGGCTGAAATTAGGAAACATATTTGCTACCTATTAATCGTATTTTTTCAAATTCAAATTTGTGTCAAATCCAAACCCGTTGCGAGTCCAGAGGATAACAACATTAGCCGTAATCGACCCACCGAACAAATTTTACTCACAGCAGCAGTTGTCGTTTTTTTTGTCCTTGTCGTTTGTTACTGCTTACTCAAGGCCTGCATCGATGACGGGTAAAGACTCCTTTTTAATTAAATCCGTTTACAATTTCTAACTGTGAAATTATGAATTCGAAGGAAACGTCATTCGAGTCGAACCCCAAGGCAGGAGGCAATCAGGCTGGAAGCCCAAAGGTTTCAATTCAACCTAGATGCTCCTATGGATACAAAGCCTGTAACTATCGAGTTCAATCGACCGAAAGAGAATCTTGGTTACGGAAAGTCGAATAGCCGGAAATGTAGCATCAATCAACTTAATAGTTGCGCCTGCGCAATTGCGTCTGCTCCTATTCGACAAAAAGGATGGTCGAGAAACAAAGACAATGAGCCATACGCTCCAGCACGCCACAGCTCATTGCGGTGATAAACTCAACTTAGTGGCCCCACTTGAAAAATTCTAGAATGCAAACTTTTGTTAGTTTTGTTTTACTTTTTTTCTAAAATCAACTTTAGTGGAAAATTGAAAATGGACCCCCTAGGGTAAATCCAACCGACTTATACGGATTGACTGTTGCCTACATGCCTTTCTATGCCATCCTTACAAAGCTTTTATATCGGCCAGAGTAAACTATGGGACCTTTTGACACCCATATTTGCATGCCTAGATTTAAGTTAATCGGAATTAAGTCGCAATAATTGTTCCAAATATTTGTTGCATTCGAATAAAAATCTGTCTAATTGAACAGCAAGAAATCATGATATTGAATCCAATTTGCCTTAATTTGAAGGAATTTTAAAATTAAGGTAAATACGATGGGAGCTTTTTTCTCTCCCACGATGAGTCATATCCACGCCACTCTTCTTTTCTGCTGTTTCTGCTCACCACCAATAAACAGCAGTTGCGTGATTCCTTGGAAGATGCAAATCCCTATTCCGTCTACACTAATTAACGCATCTTTGACCTGACGGGTGCAAAATGTCCGGCAGGATGTGGGCAATAACAAATTGTCTCGTTTTATTTATAAAAGTTCTTGGCCTAAAAGACTTCCCATAGACTCCGAGACAGCTAGCTGTTCGTAGTCGAAAAGCGGAACATCCACCTTAAAGGCAAACAGACAAAAATGAAATTCTCTTCATGTTGTGTCCTGCGCTTGGTTTGGGCGCCAATTCGTCTAATAAAGCTAATAAAACAACGCCAATACTCTCAACAGATCATTTAATTTGCAAAATAAAGCAAAAATAAAAATTTCAACAATAACCCTTGTTCCTCAGAAGAGTCAGATCAAATCCTGCCTTTTGGATTTTGTCCGCAACTATGTTCTGTATACTTGGACTCACTGTTGGGTTAGTTGTGAGCAGCTTGTAATCCTTCACAGCATCGTTGAGGCACCGGACTATCAAAATAGTTGAATTGTTGTCAGTGTAGAGTACAGTGTCTAGGGATGTTCCTGCAACATTTATCAGAATCAGACCAATCCCACATTATAACCAGTGCATTATCTTTACTTATTCCACTCAGATCTGACCCTGGAAGACTGATTGGTGGTCTAAGAGGGCGGCAGAGCACTTGACTTCCGGAAGTATTTTCTATTGGAACAGGGCAGGCTTGTCGAATGTAGCGACTCTTGGAGAACCCAATTGACTTGTAGACTGGATTCACTTCTAGCTTAATTCTTAGCTTCATGGAATCCAATTCTTCTTGGGATTGGGCAGGACGACCTAACAATGCTTCCGCGTAAGCTCTGTAACAGCCCTCACTTGCAATGGGCACGTAGTAGTTCTTTGGCCTCGTAAACTGAAACAGAGTAACAAGTTCCATAAAAGTTTGAACTTAATAAACATCCATTGGCATTTATAATTTCAAGAACTTACAAATTTTGCGTCAACGTTTTTTTGTTCAAGTTTTCTTATATCCCTGTTGCATGGTCCTTCAGAGACGCTTGCTGAAGTTAAACCTTTTCCATTTTGCCCCAGAGTTTCCTTGAATTGGAAAAGACTGTTTGGCAGTGCATAATTAGGAGCAACCAGTGGTGCAAACTAACCTGAAAGATGGAAGTTAGTCCCAAACACAAGAGGAAAGTTGATGGATTCATTTTAGACGTTTCTCCCTGTTAAAACGGAAATGTTATTTCCCGTTCACTTCCCTGGCTGCTATTGGTAGTTCATTACCAGAAAAGTTCCAAGAAAACTCATATTATTGTAATTCCTCCATTGTACATTCAGTTTTGACATGATTAATTGAGAGTCCATGTCAGACTATGGGGGAATTAATTGGACAGGAAGAAGTACTTATCGAATCCCTCTATTCTTTTTGGGGACGAGGCTGCAGAATTCGATGGAGAATATCTACATGAATATGTAAATTGACACTGAAAGAGGTTAGGGGTTAATAAAACGTTGAATGATGAATCAATTACAATTGTAATGCTTGGTGGCTTTTTGATTAATAGAATTACAGTGTAGATTGTGTCAAGTGAGTTATTGCTCAAGTGTCCAATGACACTTGACAACGGTTCCCTTGGACGAACTACCTGAAATTGAATAACAGATCCAAAAAAACGGTTGGCTACATTGAATTTGTGTCGTGAAAACAGAAATGTTTGATGTTTCCATTAATGAGAAAATGGGCATCTAGAGCTTCACATGTTGAGTGTACCGTTGTAGATGTCGTTTTTATTTCGTCAGAACAGCTCCTGCACCCGTGATTCTCCCCTATCCGACCGTAATTGCTTCGGGAAATTGACTCTGGGATTCCTTCACAGTTGAGTCTAAGTCTCTAAAACCTATGTTGAGAACTATGTTGAAATGCATCGTTACCATTGGATAATTATTCCGTAACCGGACTTTATTTAACAAAAATACTTTTTCGGGAAAAGCTTTTGCTTGCGTTTGTAATAACTTTTGGTTGGAGCAAAGTGCGTTTGAAGTCAGCATCATAACCTGGTAATAGCAAATGGTTGTTCAAGTTCTGTTGCTTCAATTTACCCCCATTGCTCAACCACTGCAACGACCGGTCGAAACAAAGGAGACGAATGGGACTTACGAGGAACGTTCCAGTGGAAAATAGTGGCCCTCAGCACCGCCTGCCAAATTCTGGTCGCCTTCATCCTCAATTTGATCAACACCACCGCTATAGAAGTCCAAATGAAAGTAATCTGGCTTTGGTGGACGAGAATTCAATCTTGACTTTATTGGGCGGGGGAGTCCACTTGCTTCTACTGGCAGGGAAGATGTCTGGATTAGGAATTAATTAGTTAGAGATTACTTCAGAGATTCGGAGAACAAGCTGGACGTGTCAGACTCTTCCTACACATGACAAAATCAAGAATTCCTATTGTAGGTATCTTTATCCCAGCCTAACATTAATAGGCTTGAACGGCTTGTGGCATTCAATCATCCTTTTATTTGCAGATCCACCAGATGACGCGTTTCAGAAAAAGGAATCGCAATTTAGTATGCTAAAGAATCTGGCAAAATTGGTAAGCCATTGGAATTTACAAAAAAAATTTAAAATATTCGTGTTCAATTCCCAGTTTGAGTAATCCACACCAAAATTAGTCTCATTTTATTGGAGCAACTGGAATGTTGAGTTGATAAAAATGCAGGATCTATTACACACATATGACATGAGTGACATTAGGGTATTCTAAATACGATTGATTTTTGGGCTCTAAATTTTCAAACAAACTTTCTTCAGTAATTATTATGATTTCTAATTAAGAAATCAAGAAATTATAATAATTCTTGCACTTAAATAAACCGCTACTTAATAAACGAAAATTGTAATTACTCTCCGTTCTGAAATATAATAATTATTAATTTGTTATTTCAGTATAAAATCAAAAGCGTAGATAGTATCAGTTTCTATGCTATTCTAGGCTACCGGGAAATTGGATTTTGGTCACCGGGAAGAAACATTTTTTTCCTCAGCGGATTGAGCCTAATTCGAACACTTTTCAAAATTACTCCTTGCCATCAAGGTAAATCAGCTTAACTTTAAACACTTTCTAAACTTGGGTAACAAGACCTCAACATACTGCTTTCCAAATCTAATTGTGCATTGTTTGGTCCATTTATTATTATTTTATCCTTCGGCTCCACTCCAGTAATCTGTCAGAACGATGTAGTTAGTAACAAATGTATTTGTCTCCTATGAAGACGGAACAAGGATGTTGTTAACCTCTCCCTACTCTATTTTCATAATGGCTGGATTTGTGTTTTCCTCAAATGGAGATTTGCCAACACATCCAGGTGAACCTTCAACCCCTTTCCGACATCAATCCTCTCCAGTGAAGAAGATTCATCTGGAATTTATCAGAAGAGCAATGAACTTGATAATTGAAAAAGGACTCTTTGGAGATGACTCTCGGATCCCTTACTCATCACCAGAAAATATACAACAAAGGTTTAACTTTACGCTACAAGAGGAGCACATTTCTACAATCGAAATCCTCAACATCATTTCCAAGTTATTCGATCTCAGTCCAAAACCTGCACAGAAATTTCGACTTGGAAAAAGAATCGCAGGGCTTGACCCCCTGGCACTGGTTGGGGACTGGATGGCTGCTACAATGAGCAACTTGGTGGTGACTTACATGGTGGCTCCTATCTGGAGCATAATGGAAATCCGAATGACAGAGTACTTGTCAAATAATATTGGATGGCCAGAAAGTGGTGATGGAGTGCCAACAAGTGGGTCAGGTGGGGCCAATCACATGGCCTTGGCCATTGCTCGTCATCACTGTAACAAAAGAATAAGGGACATTGGGATATTTGATTATGTAGAGCAGAAGCAGCTTATGATTGTTGTTTCTAAACATGCTTCAGTCTCATGGAAGACAGCTGCACTATACGATGGACTTGGTTATGGTGCTGTGGTTGAGATTGATGTCATGGAAGACGGACGTATGGATGTAAATGAGCTAGACCGTTTTCTTCAGTCGAACAGGGCATTCATGGTGGTGGCTACTGCTGGCACCCCAATCGTAGGAGCCATTGATGAACTTGACAAGATTGGAAAGCTGTGTGAAAAGTACAACGTTTGGTTCCACGTTGACGCAGAAAAGGCAGGAGGGTACTTATTCGTAGGACAAGGAGGCCTTAGGAAGAAACTCAGTGGAATTGAGAGGTACATTCTTTTAATCAATAGATTCTTTTAATAATTGGGAGTGAATCAATTCATTTTAAGAGCGGATTCTGTGACTGTTGGAACTTGGCTATTCCAAACCCCTTACACCAGCTCAATGTTACTAACAAAGAATCCGAATGCCATGCAAAATACCTTTGGACTTCATGCAAGCTACGTGTTTACTGGTATAGATATCTACAACTACACTTACGATAGAGGGGATCACACAATACAAACGAGCAGGAGACCTGAAATTGCAAAGATTTGGTTTGCAGCAATGAGGGTAAGGTTGCAGGTGAACTTATTTCCATTGAATGATTTCATTACATTTTAATTGTGTTTTCCAGGGGGAAGAGGATACACAGAAACTGTTTGAACTGATGGACGCCACAAAAGCTCAAGCGATTGAAGCACTTAGTCAGCGACCGGGTTTTGTCCTCATGTCTTCCAACAAAGAATGCAAAAGTGACAACTTTCCAAAGAACATGGAGCAGACTCAGGTCCCACTCCTGTCGTTTTACTATACACCGAAGGCCATACAGGAAGCTAGTGGGGACCCCCATTATGCACTTTTGACCGCTGCAATGTTTCGTACAAAGATGGCCTTGTTGGAGATGGAGATTGTTGACCTATCACTCTCCTACTGGCCACATCATAAAGACAAATCATGTAATGCCTTCTTCACAGTTGCTCTCACGAATCCTAGATTCAGCATATATGATTTCAAATATCTCCTTGGAATCATTGAACACGTTGTGGATGAGGTTCGAGGACCGCTCGACTTTTACAGAGGACTGGACGCCCATCCGAATCTAATTTTTCCAACCTACCCACGGCCGGCTACCTACAAGAATTTTCTAATAGAGGTCTTTGACCTCATTCTCAAAAATGGGATATTCTTTGAACGAAAGGAAAGAGTCAACTATGTCATGCAACCTGCACAACTGGAGAAATTAATTGATTTCAAACTTCCGAGGCCGAGGCACCTGACCTTCACCGAAATGTATGTCGTTTTCAAAGATATCATCTCACTCTCTCCACATTGGGCACATCCTTACTTCATCTACCAACTGGCAGCTGGGTAAGCTCAAAATAATAGTTCGTAAGGTAATCCATAATACTATTCTTTACAGCCTTGATCCATTTACACTTGTGGCTGACTACATTTCCCCAGTGTTGAATACACCTGTCCTTAGCTACTTGGACAGTGCAATGTTTGTATTGATGGAGAGAGAACTCATTTCAAAGCTGCATGAGCGCGTGTACCTGAGTCCAGGTGGAGATGGGACTATAACAGATGGGGGGTCAATGGGCAACCAGATTCCAATTGCAATTGCCAGATACAAGTTGCTTGGTCCTACTGTGGGGAAGGAAGGACTCTTCATGAGCGGAGGGAAGAAGTTGATTGTTTTTACATCAGGGGATGCACACTACTCGACAAAGAAAGGATCCATGTTCCAAGGCATTGGGATCAATCACACGATAGAAGTAGAATCAAACGACATTGGCCAAATGCGCATTGACAAACTGAAGGAAGCGATCGAACAAGTGTTGGCAAATGGAGACATTCCGCTTATGGTTGTCATCACCACAGGTTACATGTTAAATAATGCTTATTCTGAACCTTACTTATAAACTTGTTTTGTTATAGGCACTACCATTTATGGGGCTATTGATCCAATCAAGGAAATCATTGCTCTATGCAAGCAACATAACATTTGGACCCACGTTGATGGAATGTTCGGTGGTCTTGTGGTCATGTCAGACACTCATCGTGAACTATTTGCTGGCATTGAAGAGTACACTTTTTGAGTCTCAGCAAACCCTGCTGTTCTAACGTATTTCTTTGATCTACAGATCTGATTCCTGGGGTGCAGACTTACACAAGCTAATGGGAGCTGCAATGGTTTGCTCAGCTTTTGTTACAAGGGAAGCAAATATCCTTAGTGAAGTATTCCGTGTGCCTGACCCTGGTAACCAAGAAGAGACATATGGAGATCCTTCACTCAACTTGTTTGGACGCCATGCGCAAACTGACAAGAGGAACAACATTCTCAAGTTCTGGCTCCTTTGGAAAGCAAAGGTAAACGAATATTGAGTTGTTTGGAATAAGATGCAAATCTTGAACTCTTTGTAGGGACGACAAGGGCTGCAAACACACGTGGACATCATAATGAGAAACAAAGGCTTTTTTATTGCTGAACTGAAAAGAAGAGAGAATGAAGGATTTGAGCTTGTTCTTGAGGATTATCCACTCACAAACGTTTGCTTCCGGTACATTCCAGAGTCCTTGAGAGATATGAATAAGGAATCAGAGGAATACAAGTCAAGCATGAACTCTGTAAGTAATAATAATGAAATAAACCAACTATTATACAATACTTTACAATCTTCAATCCGTGTAAGGTGGCGTTTGCAATCGAGAAGGTATTTGTAGCCACTGGGATCATTAGCTTTGTCTCACAGGATAGGCACAATGGAGATCTCCCACCTAATGTAAAATTCCTCAAGTTTGTCTTGATGGGTTCATGTAACACTCCATTAATTATCACTTTGTTCATACTGATAAGGAAATGTAACAATTTCAATTAGTTCCATTCATTTCAGCACTGACCGAGGCAGATCTTATCTACATGCTCGACCTAGTTGCTTTCTACGGCAGTAGAGTCAACATGTCAGCAAGCAGAGGGAAACCAGAGTCTGAAGATCATCAAGATCGATTTGACCCTTATGGCAACATTCCACGATACATTCCCTACAACACTCTTTAAATACAATCCAAATTCATTTGTTCTACTTTCATCAAACATTGTCCTTTTTATTACAACACTTTCCTTGTTCTTGAGGATTATCCCCCCACAAACGTTTGCTTCCTGTAATTTCCATAGTCCTTGAGAAGTATGGATAAAGAATCAAAAGAGCACAAATCAGGTATAAATTCTGTAAGTTTGACAAGGTTTTAATGTTTTAATGTTGGAAAAGTGTTGATTAACCAAATATTATTCCAGCTGACGTTTGAAATTGAAAAGGAATTTGTAAGGAACGGGATCATGAGCATTGTGGCACAAGATTGACACAGTGTCACTGGAACGACCTTGAAATTCCTCAAGTTTGTGTTGATGGGTTCAGCACTGACTGACACAGACATGTTATTCATGCTGGACACTGTGGCCTACTACGGTAGTAGCCAAGATTCCAGAAAGCAAAGGGAAATTGGAATATGAAGAGCAACAAAGATAGAATCCTTGGGGCAACATTCCGCAATACATTCCTTACAATACTCTTTAAATGACAATTCCAATTCATTTGTACATTTGTTCATTTGTACATTTAGAATGGATTCCATAAATCACATCCATCTGACATTCATGCTTCCTCAGTTGTCCACCAACTTGAATGCACAACTAAACACCCAAACAATAGAACACATAATTACTATAATTAGGGATTAACTTTGATGCAATAATGCTGCCCTACCCTCTGTACTTTCATCTAACATTGTCCTTTTTATTCCAACACTTTCCAAAACTGTTTGTTGTCATCAGAGTTGCACTCTGCCTGAATGATTGAAATGCTGGAATCTGAATTCTCAACTGGACTCATACACAAGCCATTGTGTTTGTTTTTCAGCTGGAACGTGGTTGGTTCAACCTAAAAAGAAAAAACAAGTTGTAGAAAGACGTGAATCAGTTAATAACCATTGAACTCACCACTCCTCCAATTGCTTTCCAAAGCTGGTTGGGATTTCTGGTGCAAGGGTACTGTTGAATTGGACCCCCTACCTTTGGTGTGTAGAATTCCCCAACCATGCAGAGTTTAGTTGATTCAAATGTGATTGCATTGATTGATTTAAAATACTCTTCCCACGACTGAAGAGAAATTAGTCTTTGATTCTCATCACTATGATTGCAATCAACCAAAGTGAGGTCCTTCCCATTGGATTTCTCATTGGTTAAACATTTCCCTTTGAAACCAACATTCTGAAGGAGTTGTCCATTGTAGCCCTTGGGGTTGATTCGGATATCAGCACAACTACGAAATGTCTCTTGTGCCATCTCCCACGAATGATGGGTTGGTGTGAATCTCCCTGTAAACATAAAACATAAATGTCATGTGACTGTACGTTAAACAACTATGCCTGTTCATACCTGCTCTGTAGTTGTATTGAATAACACAACGATCACACGTGAGTCCAGCTGGAAGTTGTGCATCTACGTAAACCCAAATCCCTTCGTTCCAAGTAGTCACGTTGACTTGTGTCTCTCCAATTACAAACTTGGGTCGAACGGATCCGCTGTCGACCATATGAAGCAAGTTTTCATTGAAACACTCTTGCGTTTCGTTCAGGGCGTCACGACAAATCCGCCATTCCATAAACCCTGCGTGGGATGCTGACACAAGGGCAACGACCTGAAAGATTTGACCTTCTTCAAGCACCATTGTCCCCCCGTTCCACCGGTGTTTTCCTCCATATTCGTTGTCACGTGGAACTGCCTGTGCCAAATCATCTCCACATACGCCACAGTCTGACCCGGGAATGTCCCATTGACCTTTACCAACACCATCCCCACCTTAGAAAATAAATCAAGTATTTTACATTGGCTACTTAAATGTGTACAACTTTTAGCTTACGATTGCCACAGTTGTTGATGAAACCGCTTCGTGGTTGAGGCGTGATGAGCAGTGCATGCCCAGAAACGTCTTTGAGCAAGCTTCCGTAAAACAGCATGAAAATGTAGACTACAGACGCCATTTCGGAAAATAGTTTCGTGTGAAGATTTAAACTTTGAAAGTGGGAAAATGTTATGTTGAGAAGGGTGTTTATATGGTTGAATTCTAATCAATTTGACACATTTCAAGTATATAATGAAGTGCTAATTCCGACCAATTTCATTCCACCTCTGAACTGTTTTGTACGAGAAAGAATGGGTTTGTTACAACGAAGTTTATTAGAGTGGTTGGTTTTAATCTGGTGGAATTAATACATTGATTCTCATTTATTAGGAATTGCCAATTGAAGGTTAAAATAAAACTTGTAAATGACGCATGAAGCAGCAACAGAACACGAAGGGAGGAAATGGTTTAGTCTGAAGTGTACAAATACGTTGACCTCCGCATGACCTAGGACCTACAAGTGTCTAATCACACTTGACTAACGTTTCCCTTGGACGAATTCCTTGAAATTGAATAATACATCCCCAAAGAGGCTGGCTCCATTGAAGAACAATTCGTGCAGTGAAAACATAGTTGAAACTAAGTATAGAAATGGGGTCGGTTTAGTTTAGGATAAGGTGGTTAAAATAATTCACATTTTATTCCTAATAATGATAAAATGTGCATGTTGAGCCACAGTATGTTGAGTGCATCGTTGTAGATGTTGTTTTTATTTCTTCAGAACAGCTCCTGCAGCCGTGATTCTTCCCCATCCTACGTGATTGTTTGGGTAAATAGACTCTGGGATTCCTCCACAATTGAGACCAGTTTCTGAAACCTATGTTGAGAACAAGCCAATTTAGAAATTTTTGAATAATAGAACCAACCAGTTTGTACTTCTACCGTATGACTTGCAGTTGTGTAGAGTTTGTCTCTGACTTGGTCCAATGACATGCGTGGGTTGACACTTTTTAAAAGAGCGACTACTCCAGACACGAGTGGCGTTGCCATGCTTGTTCCGTTCCATAAGATATACGAAGTATCAGATTCCCATCCTGCGGACAGAATGTCAGTCCCTGGGGCCACAATATCTAAAGTTCAAAAGAGAAGCGTGAATGATAGACTAAGACTATCGTATGAGGTTCGTAAAATACTTGGTTTAATTTGTCCCAAA
>VNWY01001816.1:0-11170 GCA_009869845.1 Pseudachorutes palmiensis
TTTTGTTCCAATTTGGCCTTCCTGGATTTGTTCGAGTTTTCAGTCCAGTAATCAGATCTCGCTTTTGCTATTCAAGTCAAAACCAGAGTTCAGTACAATTTTAACTAATTCTGCATCATTTCGTAACTGGCTTTACCTTCTCGTGGAGTAAATCCGTTGGAGTCCAACTGCTTTCATGTCTGTCTTCTGAAGGGCGGAGGTGATGAACATGTGCATGAAGCGTTCCATCACTGCTTCAACTCGGCAGTAATTTAGTAATCGCTGTTGAAAATTTTATGACTGAAAATTGATTCCCTGTTTCTTTTTCCTATGATGCAGCCATTGCATATGCATGCATATGCAACCATTGATTTAATTTTGGCCTCTAAATAAGACTAGACCTTTCTCTTAAAAATTCATTCGGTTTGCTTGTTTGAATTTTCTAAATAGGTAAAGTTTTTTGACAACCAAATTCCACTGGTCTCTTTCTCTAAGAACGAGATCATCACGGTCTATATAATGTAAATGATTCTCGTAAAATGCATATATAGTTTATAAGATTTATAGATTTACAGATTTATATAATTTAGAGTGACAGAATGCGTTAAGGAAAGGAGAAGAAGTTGAACTACGAAAAGCTAAAGAAACGCAGTATACGTCGCCACTTGCTGTTCTCCTCTTTTGTTCACGGCTGCAAAAAAAAATGGAAGCTAAAGATAACTTAAACGTTCTTTTCAGTTGTGCACTTACGCAAACCCCATTTGCAGAACACGGCGTACCCCCTGTACACTGTGTCATTGAACCGCTTCTACACGGTTCCCCAGAAGTAGCTGCTTTCTACAGGAAATTGTGCTTAACTTTTTGGTAATTTCTTCTTCATTTTAACTTACACAACTAATCCTATTTCTTGGACCCGTAGGCCCCATGGTGGGTGATCCATCACAACATTTAAGTGGACTATAGTCGTCACCTTGGTTTGGTTCGATGCAGTTTGTCTAAAATCAAAAATATAANTAACTGGCATTGTTTATTCACTTTGAAAAATATAAAGTGAAATAAGAAACAAATTAAGAGTATTTCTCAAAAAAGAATAAATAAATGTTTCGATTTTAGTTTAGAGATGGTTCTCAACGTCTCAACTCTACTTACGCAGACGGTGCCGTAATAAGCGACCGGAACACACATTTGCCCGGATGGGATGTCAATTCAGCTGCGCCTCCAAGTCCCCAGCAACAATCTGACTCCTGGCTACAAAACTTGCCTTCTGGAACGCACTGAAACCCTCAAATATAGTTGGAATTTGGAAACAATGAACCTGGATTTTTAATTACTTACACACTTATTATTGATTCACAGATGGCAATGCCACTCTACGACATGGGTTTTCGGCATCGCAATAATTCCCAACGGCTCCTGGATTCCCATCGTTCTTCCTTTTCTCAGTTTTGGATCTACAACCCTTTTTGGCGAGGCCAAGGACCGCCAACAGTAGAATTAAAAAAATCACAATCTTCATTGCTCCACTCAGTTTCAAGTAAATTAGCTGCTCGAGTTCTCGATTGTTAATAGATGGAAAACTTGTACTGTTAATAAAAACAGGTCTCCAGTAGAAACGATGCAAGCGACCGCGGACAAAGAAATGGAGACTTAGAATCTCAAAAAATAGAATTTAGCTGAACAATAAAAAAACAGATCGACTTTAATTCCTTCCAACCTCGTAAAATCATCACTTTGTTATTGATGGCATCTGACATTAGAATTCGTGTTCGATAAAGTTATTCCTTCTTTGCTGCTTTGTTTGCTAATACAATTGTGACATGTCCTAAATCCTCGAACCAGTTTATTTGAGAAACAATTGGAGTTCAACAAATTATATTCCAAGCTCTGCATTAGGATTTTAGTAAAAAAAAATGCTTGAATCCAAGTGATAGATGAAATAATTTTACCTCATCAAAAATCCACTAATTCACACCGATAGAAACATGTTTTAGTTTCGAATGCTAAAGCACTCCAAAATTGAATAAGCGTTTAAAGGGATTGAAAACTTATTGACTGTCGTCTACTAGATAGATGAAATAATTTTACCTCATCAAAAATCCACTAATTCACACCGATAGAAACATGTTTTAGTTTCGAATGCTAAAGCACTCCAAAATTGAATAAGCGTTTAAAGGGATTTAAAACTTACTGACTGTCGTCTACTCTCCTTTCATATTTGCTCATTACAATCCAAATGCCATTTTGGTCGTTGTTTGTTGCGTTAATTGTCAATGAATGTCTTTGGCTTACTCATATTGTCACAAAAATACGTCACAACGTAATGAATCAAGGCTACCCACACTATCTAATTCTAAGTTCTAATGTAGTTTCGATGCTAAGTTCTAAATGAGCTCGGCCAGTTGTAGTACCTCTGGATACTGATCTATAGTATGCGAAATGCTCTGGCACTAAGTTCTACCAAAAAAGCGAGTCAATCAGGCATTCTGTCAAAGTTTTCTAATCTTGTTTTCTTTTGCTTGAATGCAATGTCGATGAATAACCATATTGAATTTGGCTGAAATGTTAAACAATAGAGATAAAAGAATTGCACGAAGTTATAGAAGAAGTAAAGTACCCTTAAATTATTAAATGAATTTTGCAAACGAACAAAATGCATTGCCCTGTATGGGCTTCCTTTAGCTGGCAAACGAAAGTAAATGGCATATGGCATTTACTTTCTCCCTACTTTCCTCTTTGCACAAAGTTATGTAATTGCAAAATTAAACCGTAAAGCTGTTTCCATTAGATTAAATGAGATCATTTCAAGTTGAATAGTTTCGCAATTACCCTAACCAGCATTAGTTATAAATAAATCTAGACTGGAAGGTTTTAGCCAGAAACACTTTGATAAAACTTGTGAGTTGGCGTCGCTTTATTTATCACAATTTAACTCCGATCTCGAGGAGGTAAAGTGGGTTATAATAGCGGCATATTTCCAGCTCTCAAAAACCTGGTTGGGTGTCTGTACTTCAGCTGATTTCTTAAAATGCGAATTTTACAAATTCGTAGTGTCAAAGGTCAAATCAAGCAGTTCCAAAAATGCTTTTATCATAGCGAGGAAGGGGTCTTTGGATACCGGCCGCATTTGTCACGTCCTCAACTTTCAGCGGCAGGTAAGGTGCCTTAATTCTCTAAACTTCTAAACTCGCGCGGCTTGATTTTTCTTGTGCGCATGTGCACTTGACATGACATCGGTTTTCCTTTGTTCCTGTGGTCCAATTGGCGTACTTTTTACAAAGTTATTCAATTTCGGTAATATTTCTACTCTAGCTAATGAACAGACTGATCAAAACAGAAGCCGCAATGCTCAATTTTGCAGATTGGTCGACGCTTTTCGAAACCACGGCCATCGGGTAGCTCAGATTAACCCATTGGATATCAAGTAATTTCCTATTTAAAAATATTGAGGTATTTCTATGTGAATTCTTTTGTCCAGGACTCCAGTAGAAATTCCAGCTCCTCCAGAACTGAGCATTGAACGTTACTTCCTTGACCCTAATGAGAATGTCAACTTTGAGGGAATTCTATATGGGAAACTGACATCCAGCGGAACTTCAACTGTAAAGGAAGGGATTAATTTTCTTCAAACAGTTTACGGTGGTAACGTTGGGTATGAGTTCACTTACATTGAGGTAGATGCTCGATTGAGAATTTGTAAATGACGACAGTAAGACATGCGGTTTTTTTAGAATGAAGCCGAACGTGAATGGTTTAGTAGAAGAATCGAGGAATTGTCGGAAGAAGTTATAACCAATGAGTATAAGGTTCAAATTGCATTGGAAATGGCAAGATCTCAAAATTTTGACCACTTTTTGGCAAACAAATTCGCCACGGTGAAGAGATATGGAGGCGAAGGCTGTGAATCTCTGATGGCGTTTTTCGTCGAATTGTTAAACACGTCATGTAAGGGTTTGTTTTGTGAATGAAATATAAGATCAGGGTTAATATTTTTTGCACGTATTTTAATTGTAGCAAAGAGTCAAATCGACCACATCGTCCTAGGAATGGCCCACCGCGGTCGACTAAATGCGCTCACAGGGCCTCTCAAATTTCCACCAGTTCGAATGTTCGCAAAAATGAAGGGAATGTCGGAGTTTCCTGCAGATGCTAAGGCTTCTGGAGATGTGCTTTCGCATTTAAGTAATTCTATTTGAATTCAATGCCAAATTGATTTACTTACTGGTGTGTTTAGGTACCTCGGTTTATGTCGACGCCAATGGGAAAACGGTCCAGTTTATCTTGCTCCCGAACCCGTCTCACCTCGAGGTCACTGCAAAATGAAGCTTTTAGTGTCAATTTATAGTATTTTTGTTATAGGCAGTTAATCCTATGGCAGCTGGGAAAGTTCGTGGGAAGATGAAGACGTTGAAGAATTACGATTACAGTGATGAGGGTGAAGATTTTCCCCGTGCCCTATGCGTCCAGGTAGACTCATCATTTGGCAGTAATTTGATATTTTACCGTAGCGTTTAAAATTTCAATTTCTATTAAACATAGATTCACGGTGATGCAGCTATTTCTGGTCAAGGGATCAATCAAGAGACATTGGGATTTGCTTATGTCCCACATTTCCGCACTGGCGGATCAATTCACCTAATTACAAACAATCAAGTTGGCTTTACAACTCCAGAAAACAGAGGTAGATCATCGAATTATAGCTCGGATATTGCAAAAATGATTGGGGCTCCTGTAATCCATGTGAACGGGGATCACCCTGAGGTAATTCGAGTGAGGAACGCATCAGTTGAATGTAAAGTCTAACCTATTTCTGTATGTAATAGGACGTGGTCAAAGCAACGAGACTTGCAGTTGAATACCGCCAGAAGTTTCACCGGGATGTGTTCATTGACTTGGTTTGTTTTCGCAGATGGGGTCATAACGAAATGGATGACCCTACATTCACAAATCCAATAATTTACAGCGTCATTAACACTAGGAAGTAAGTTACAAAAATCTCACAGTCATTGAGGTCTCGATTTTAGCTTGATATAACATAGGTCGGTTCCGGATTTATACACGGAGAATTTAATTCAGCAAGGGATTCTGGATCCAAGGTTGCTCCAAGCGTCATTAGATGAACACAATCAAACTTTGTCAGACAATCTAAACGCCGTGGACAAGTTCACCCCTCCAAAGACCTATTTGGGGGCTAAATGGTCTGGAATTAAGCAAGCGGATGACTCGATTACAACATGGGATACTGGAGTTGAAACGTCGCTTCTTCAGTATATTGGAATGAAGTCCGTCGACTTCCCTGAGGACTTTGTAGGTCAAAAAGTTTGTTAGGGTCTGCTGTATTTAAAATTTTTTCTATACTTTTTGCAGAATATTCATCCACATTTACTGAAAACTTACGTAAAGTCCAGAAAACAAAGAGCGACTACAGGCACGAATATTGAGTGAGAGAACTTTGTAGGGGAAAGTTATACCCAATATTAACACAATTGAAATCGTTTTAGTTGGGCGACTGCAGAGGCCATGGCTTTTGGATCGTTGCTTTATCAAGGTAAAAATAATTTCGAAAGCAACTGAATAGTTACGACAGACTGAATAGTTGGCCTAATATCGAAATTTTAAGGATTTGGCGTGCGACTCAGCGGAGAGGATGTTGGACGGGGAACATTTTCGCACCGCCACGCGATGCTTGTCGACCAGCAAGATGGTTCCATTGTCATTCCGTTGAATTCAATGCTGGACAATCAATCCGAGAAAATTGAAGTTAGTTTTAGTAAGAAGCCACGATTCCTACCCAATTCTTAATGTGTTATACTGTACAGGTTGCGAATACGACGCTGTCCGAGGAAGCAGTTTTAGCTTTTGAATACGGATACAGTATCGAAAATCCAAACAATTTGGTCATTTGGGAAGCCCAATTTGGAGACGTAAGACTCATAAAAGCACTTATTCTGCATTCGTACATTTGCACTTACCTGCACAGTTTTTCAACGGGGCACAAATTATTATTGATACTCTGTTGGCATCCGGAGAAAGTAAGAATTGAAAGCACTTGCTCTAATATCTAATATTCTAATCTTCTGTTCAATTATTTATAGCTAAATGGATGCTTCAAACCGGAATTGTGATGCTGCTACCTCATGGAATGGACGGCGCCGGCCCTGAGCATTCTTCATGTCGTATCGAACGGTTTCTGCAACAGACAGACTCCAACGAAGATGTAAAAGCCGACGGGGATTATAATAATTTGCAAGTCGTGAATCCATCAACGCCTGCGCAGTATTTCCATGTCCTTCGGCGACAGGTGCGAAACATTAATTTCTGAAAAAATTGAAAGCCTTCCTCGTTCAAAACATTTTATTGAACGTTAACTCTTTAGGTGCTTCGTGACTTTAGGAAGCCTTTGGTAGTCGTAGCTCCAAAAACTGTGCTGCGCTTGCCCGCTGCGGTATCCACTTTGGCCGAAATGGGACCGAACACCCATTTCCATCCTGTCCTCGGTAACCTTTTGACCATTAGCATTGAGAAGGAAGGTGTTGACCATGAAGTGTATGGTTTTGTAGGTGATAACGGAGTGAATCCAAATGACGTCAAGAAACTGTTACTCGTCTCTGGGAAACATTTCTACACGCTGAAAGCTAGGCGTGATGAGCTCAACCGGAAAGATGTTGGACTCATTCGGGTAGAATCACTTTGTCCATTCCCAGCCAAAGAAATCCAGGAGGAAATAGCCAAATACAAAAACGTCCAATGTGAGGTTCCTTTTTTAACAAAATTAAAACATAAAACTTGACATTTTGTTGCTATTCCAGCTGTTGTTTGGAGCCAAGAGGAGCATCAGAATATGGGTGCATGGTCCTTCATTAGACCAAGATTTGAAAATTTCGTTGGTCGAAAGGTATTTGACGCAGTGCAGCTATCGGAGAGAAACGTATATTTTTTTTTCATTTTTAGATAACCTATGTTGGACGTGGTCCACTAGCGGCTCCGGCAGTCGGGATTGGCCAACGACATCGCCAAGAGGCAGAGAAAATTCTAGAAGACAGTTTCCAAAAATAGTAAACGCAATTTGCAAAATTAAAAGTGATTATTACAATTCAGCCTCATAATTACATACAATAATTTATGTCTCTACTTTTCCTTCTTCTTTCCTTCCAGTTTGACCTCTACTTTGACCTCGTGCTTGATATTTTCGACTTTGATCTCTTGCTTTACCGATGACGCCTCTCCTCTTACATGCCTCTCACTTCTGTCCTGGTTGTCCTGCCCAACGTCATTTGATTTTTCGTCCTTGATTTTGATCTGTTTGCTCGCTATGGCGGCTGCACGGGAAACCTTTCGCTTCAAATTAGTCGCCTTCTTCGGTAAATCCCCATTGCTTTTGTATACTTCGGGACCATGGGATGTCCAATACGGATCGTTGTCCTCGTCATCGCTTTCACCGAAAGCACCTCTGCCATTGTCCGCATAATTGAACCAGCTTTTCCCAGTATACTCAACTTTGTTCCACTCTGCACAGTTGTGAGGTACCTTATAAAGTGAAAATTTAAAAATTACTAACGATTCTCAAATCAAGGTAAATTAAACCCTTACGGCAATATTTGATCCCCGAACGAATTTCTGTAAGTTTTTAAGTTGTCTGAGTTCATGTGTGAAGAATCTTTTTGCCAAAGGATATTGGTTGAAACCAATCCGGAGATAGGGATGAAATCTTTGAGTAGGATGATTATATGGTACTTTGTTGTCCAATGGAATTCGAATCGTCCTTGGAATGTGACCAATTACGAGCTTCCTCAAGTGTGACAAGTCTCCAAGTCTTCCAAGGCGCGCGTCTGGATCTGGGGTGACATCGGCAGATACGGGGAGTTCAATACTGTATTTTTGTACGAATGCATTGAAAACAGCATCTTTATCTCCAGGATTTTTGAGTTTCAGCAACTGCTTGTAGCTTTCATCTTGTTCGGAAATGGAACCTTCGTTGTGGTGTCCCCTTTTATAAGGATGGCCAAAGAAGCCATACTCCAGGATCCCTTTGAAATCATAAGATGTCTTCAGCTCCAAGGATTGAAGGCGAGAATTTGCCATGGTGTTGAAGAATGAGCGAAGACATTTTGCAGTTGGCAAATTCATTGTCACTTTCTTCACCGCTGGAAATATTTCAGGAATTTTGGAAACTAAAAACTCATCGATCATGCAGTCTGGTAGTTGAAGGTCACGGACGAGAGGAAACTGTGGAAACTTGGAATCAGAATCTGCTGCCGAGCCCAATTTAGGAACAGTCCAGTTACTTGCTACCCGAAGTGTTCTCAGATCCGGAAACAACTTCGGACATATTTCTTCTTCTTCAATCTTTCCCCAAGTTACATCAGATGATCGTTGAATCTTGACCAAGTTCCCAAGAGATAGAGATTGTAGAGAGGGCATTCGCGGGAATTCTACCTTGATGTGTATGAGATCGGTTTCTGTGAGTGACAAAACTGGAGCGGCGTATCCTCCAGAGGATGATGAGGGGGTGCTGTTCCGATCAATTTCTGCATCCTGACCACTATCCTCTTCAAATTCATAAATACTACCAAAATTGAACGATTCCAGGAGAGGCATTAACGGGACTTTTATCTTCAACTCAGACAAGTCGACCCCATGTAAGTTGCCAGCAATCGTGAAGTTCCTGAGCGTTGGAGCAAATTGGAGTAGCAGTTGCTCCAAGTCACTCCCCTTTACGTCTTCCCAGATGCCACAAATTAGACCCAATCTCCCCAAATTCGGTAAATTGAAACTTGCAATTAGCTGAATTTGTTTCTGACGAAGCACCACTTCTTCAGCGTTTTCATCCATGCTGGAGTATTTGATGATAAGTGATTTCAATCTACTGAGATTCTGTGACAACTTGATTGCTTCCAATACTGGAGCAGCGTCTTCTAAAGTCTTGTATGAGTATTGCACCGCCTCCAGGGTGTTGGGAATGTTCTCAAGTAACTTCAAGACGTTGGCAGATTCAAGAAGAAATGGATTGGGTCCTGAAAGTGACAGCGTCTTCAATTTCGGAGAAAACATGCAGGATTTGCTTGACAATTTCGAATCTGCTACAGTAGCGTAGTGCCCGTCGGTTTCCAGTATGATCAAGGTTTTTAGTTTCACACAAAACTTTGCAATTCTTCTCAATAATTTTCCACTCACTGTCTTCATACAGAGAGACTTAATTCGACGTCCATATTTCACAAAGAAATCCTCGAATGCAGCAATGTCAATTCTCTGGTCTTCCACCTTGACATCAGAGCCTGGGGGAATATATCCGTTTCGGTTTAAAAAATCACGGACATTGTACACCGTAATGGTTCTGGCATATTCTAACGTCGCAACTTCTTTTTCCCGGCGATTATCGTCATCAGAATCCTCCTATATACAGGAATGTTTTATTAATTAAAGCATGATTTATTGATTATATGATTTATCCCACCTTGTAGTCTACTTTCCGCATCTTCCGTCGTGGCCTTCCGTTGCTGGAACAAGGTTGCTCATCGTCTACGTCCTCATCAGAACTAATTTGGACGATATCCGATTCATCCACGTTGACCTTCTTTGATGTCACTGCCAGCAACTCAACACCACTCTCCGAATCGGAATCCTCCAAGTTGTCACTTCCGGTTGAAGCCATTTTAGCTTAAAAACATAAAAACCAACCTGTTTAATGCCAAATTGATGGAAACGTGCAAGCTAGCGCCGACCACTCCCAAAACAGTAAAAANATCCTCCAAGTTGTCACTTCCGGTTGAAGCCATTTTAGCTTAAAAACATAAAAACCAACCTGTTTAATGCCAAATTGATGGAAACGTGCAAGCTAGCGCCGACCACTCCCAAAACAGTAAAAATGCGTGTCTCTAGTGCGTTTTTATTTACCTTCCTTCCTAAAAACTAAACTTTTCAAAAACTCACTCACGCATACGCACCTTTTATTCTTGCTTAGTACCTGGGCACTTTGAAGAAAACAAAGGTCCTCGTCACCTTTGAATGACCCCAATAGCAAAGTAATTTCCAAAAATATAACTTAAAATTAAGGAGTCAAGTCAATGTTGCCACCAGGCGACGGGGAAGTTGCTGCTAATGAGTCCTTGTGCAGCAGCAGCCTTGTGAGCCTTTCTCCATATGAATTAAGCTTTCGTGTCCGTGGGGTTTAAAAGCTTCTAAAATCCATAAATAGTTTGACCTTTTTAATCAAAGGATGCGTCCAAAGGTCGAGGGGAAGGACCCTGCAACTTTATTTGAAAACAAAGGACATCGTTTCAAGTGTTATCGGGTGTAAAACTACTTTTATGATGTGCTAGCCGTGACTGGATTTTTCTGGTTTTAGCATAAGAAAAGCTCCAAAATTGTTTGTCCTGCATACGTGTGGCTTTAAACCAATGAGTAAGGAAAATAAGAGCCTTGGTGATGCTCGGCTATACGGCATTTCCGTAACTCATTTTTTGGATGGGCAAAGGTCGTCCTTCCAGTGGCTGTCACCAAGATGGACGCAGGAAGTGAAGCGATCTGCCCAATTTTAAACAATCCCGGTAAATTGGCTTTGACGCCAAGAATACCTTTCGTACCTTGTCTAGTCGTAGCCATAATAGCCATAGAATGGTGACTCCTACCCCTCACAATAGAAATAAGAGATGTGGTTTATGGTCATCATACAATTGTGTCAAAATGTAACAAATTGATTCATTCAAACGAACATAATCTTCCTATTGAAACCCAAATCAGTTTTACTGAAACAAAAGCAAGTTGACCCGTCTGCACCCGCCTTCGTTGAACCTGGTAGCAAACGTTTACAGGTCTAATTCAAATGGCAATTCTCATTGAGGAATGATGAGGGGTCATCCAATGAATTAAGCCTGTTTGTGATGATAAATGTCAATGGTTTATAGGCTATGACAAACGACAGAATTCCACGCAACAAATCATAGAGAGCCAAAATAGTTGGAGCGTTAAAGGCAATTACGAAAATCCTCACTTTTTCAAAGTGCGGCGTCAAGAATGTCCCTGTCTCCAGTAGAAAGCTTGTGTGAGTTCAATATTTGTCTGTGTCCAATCATTGCAGGGCTTTGACGATTTGCAGTCGATGACGAATGTGTTGAATGGGATCACAAAAGTATTTGTAGATTAGTTTGTCAAGAAGTATTGGCTCCATATTTTTATCACCTCAAAATGCAACAAC
>VNWY01001817.1:0-11124 GCA_009869845.1 Pseudachorutes palmiensis
CTTTGATCACAACTCGATCGCCGCTGAATGGGTCGTTGATCCCTATTGGGAATGCGTTGTAAGACGCATCTGCGACCCAGTCCACAAGCTGAATTACTTCGTTACTTGATGAATCCACAATGACATTGTACCTGAATTAAAGCCCATTTGTTGAAAAATAATCATCCACATTATGTTTCTCTACAGTAAGTAGCTGGACTTACATATTTTCCTTTGTTTCAACCACAATATCCCAAGCAAGAGCAAGTTCAGTTCCATCATTGACTTGGATGTATTTAAGCGTTCCAGTATTTTTATCGTCAAGGCCCCATGACTCTACGCTATTTGTGCCAATCAGCTTTGCTAAAGCTAGATGAGCATCGGCAGCTGAAAACCTTGGAAGGGGTGCTGCCGGACAGAATCAAGATTAGCAACGCCATCTCACGGTATGCCTTGCCTTTAAACTCACGTTGAAACCCTGCTGGGATTATGCCATCAAAGAACGAGCTACCGTATGAGACGATTTGACCATTTCGTCCGACATTGACATTGCCCACTCCATTGACAACTTCCAGTTTGTTAACAACTTGTTGGAGATAGACATGTGTCACTCCGTTGTGACCGGAGGTATGGAAGCTAGCTACTTTTGGTTGTTGTGAAGGCTTTGTCGTTTCCATGAAAAACCTAAATAATTAACAAAGTATTAGACTTAAGGAAGCAGTTACAAAATCAGTATATAAACATACTGGACGGCGGTTTCTACTGGGTCTACTATGCTCAACCGATTCACCCCGTTCTCAGCCTTGTAGATTTCTGATGTCCGCTTTGGTTTCGGTCCAAAGTTACCGAATGACCTTGCATTTTCTTGCTTTACCGGTACTGTATCAATATTATTGAAATTAGTAAAACAAAAAGCAAAATATTTAATTAGACATGATGATTCTAGTGCAAACTCACAATTTTTGGAAGAAATGTGAACAGCCGAGATGGCTAAAATTACGACGGTGAGAAGAAACTTCATTTTGATTAATTATTCAGTTGATGAAAGAATAATATTCTAATTAATTTCTGGAGCATATTTATACCCCTTGATTACCGTCAGAGATTGTAATCTTCGGAAACTGGGGTCAGTGGAATTGCTTTCTAATTACATTGATATAATCAAAGGCAGTACCTACGTTGTTGATAGTTCAAAGATCCTAGTAGTCCATTTATCTAATCATAAACAATGCTATATTACACGGGGCAATCCATTTCCAATACTTTTAGGAAAGGCATTGGGAAAACCCAATAGGTTAAACAAATACATTGACCAGTGCCAACTTATTAACGTAAACAAACACGTAAGGTGCCAATCACATTGACAAGCTTTAATTTGTACGTAAACAAGGAATCACGTTTAATCTGCTTAGTTTATAAAGTTCAAATATTTGGAATCCGATCAGACTTTATTCAAAGCAGCAAATTTTTACCAGTAAGTTTCAGTTTTTAGAGATTATTTTAGTCTGCTCATACAGGACGCATATTTTGCATACCAGTTATGGACTATGCTTGCCAAACGCAAAATAAATTAATTTTGTTTCAATTGCGCAATTTAGAATTCATTGCCCTTTTAAATGAATTGGGTTGTATGAGTTCACTGTAAAATTCCCAGTGATCGGTTATGTGATGACATTTTAGCCATTTTCACCGTGTGCAAATTATTATCTACCAGTTTTACATCCCGCTCAAGTTGACAATTGTTTTGGCAGTATTTTATTTTATTGAAGTTCAAGGCCCATACGGAGATGATGATAGGATAAGCACTGTTGAGATAACAGTGATTATTGTAAACACCCAAAACAAAACACGATCGCAAATGTAAGCTACATTCTTCCAATCAAATTCCAGTGCTTCATGTTTCAACTCATTCTCCATCCTCTGCTCGTATTTGTCTACTGATTTCATAATCTTTTCCACCGCCCGATAGAACTTCCTTTGTAGTTCAGATTCAGGAGCCGCTGCTTCACTACTATTCATTACAGAGAATACGGATGGATTTCGTATCCGGTCAAAGTGTTGAGGCGAGTTTTGAATGTTGTCCAAGTAGTCACATTTCCTTGAAGCCCCACGCGCATCAAGTCGCTGACCAAGCGCTGGATGGAATTCCTATAAATTCCCAATATATTTCATTGCCAAAGATTTATAAGTTTAACTCCAACTTACTCCAAGTTGTTGTTTCAAATCTTTCAATTTCTTCAGGCCTTTTCCTTTTGTATTAGCTTGTTCGAAACGGTCGTTTGTACGGATGAATAAGAGCTTGCTCAGGATGCGGGTGATGAATCGAATTGCTTTAGATACTGGAAGATTTTGAACTCCTCTGTGATGAATATTGAGCGTGATTACTGCCATGGCTGAAGCTGAAGTGACGATGCAAATGCTCACACCGTAGTAAATCCCTGCGGAAAAACACAATCCAAACTTATTCACTCAAAAATGTTCTTAATTGGATGCTTGCTTATTACCGATGAGCGGAGTTTTCTCCGTCGGAGGGAGGCTTTCCCTGATCGTCATAAGGAAGACTGTCATTGAAAGCAAAGCCGAGATTCCCAGCGTCACTTTCTCCCCGGAATCAGGTGGTACAAAAAACACAAGAAGAGCTGGAACAAAAGAAATGTAAATAAAAGAAACATTTTACATTCTCATTTTCTGGAGCTTTGATGTGGGCATATGAATTCAAAGGTTCATTGAAAAAGAACTAAAATACAAGGTTTTTCGTCCATGTGATAAATTCTTTCGAGATGAAATCGAATTTCCTCCCCTTCGTTTTAAAGAAAAGGCGGACGCATAATTCCAACTTGTCACGAGGATTTTTATCTTTTCGGGACACCCTGAAAACTCCAGGAAGCTGAAAACTCAATTTCGAATAATTCAATACGTCGACTGCCAACTTTCAATTTCGCACCTCAAAATCCTAACTTTTATCTCCGGTTGGGACTGAGAAAACAATTAAAAACGACACGAAGAAATCTGTGACTGGAAGGCGTGGGAGTCTCACCGATTCCGTTGATAAGACAGCATGGGATTATCAGATTGAAGACGTAGAAGAAATGTCGCCTTTTTAATGTGATTGTAAACGTGACGTCTGGGTAGGGTTCAGGGCAGCATGAATACTGTACTTCATTGCGTGTTGCTTGGAAACTGAGGAGATCAAATTCACCGTTAGCATGGTAGTTACTCAAGTCTCCTTTCGTCTCAGTAATTTGCAAGTCAAGCTGTAAAAATAAAAAAAAGTTTCAAGCATGGTGTCTTGTACTTGAAATCCCGCGGGATGCACAACTGGAGTCTCAACTTGCCCTTACACTGAAAGTGTTTCTAAGCAGCTCAATTTAGGTTAACACTTGAGCAATCTAAGGGATGTCATTAGCATCATGAGCATCATATCTTATTCGGGCAGGTGTGAAAATCCCGTGTACGTGCCAAAGAGAGCAGTTTGATTAAGCCAAAGTGGGACTCACTTGATATCCATCGTAAGTCCATGAAGCCCACTTTAGCGTACAATTTTGAATGTCGAAGGGGAAGTACTCGACGTCGATATCACAAGAACTCTTGTAAATCCCATGACTCAACCATGTCACTTCTCCGGTGTTCCGGAGTATTACATTTGTATTGATCACGGAAGACGAGTACTGCGAGTCAGCATTACTGAATGAGAGAGGAAGGAGCAGTTCATAATATTAAAACACGAAGAAGGACAAAGGGACAAAGGGTGTTTGGATACTCTCCTACTTGTAAAGGATTATGTCAGGCCTCCAGATCCGACTGAAGGGGACACGGATTACTTGGATGCCTCCGAATTCACTTTGATTCCATTGAAGGTGGTGGTCCATCCAGGCTTGGGTCAACCAGCAGTTCGTTGTCAGAATCTGGTTCTTCTCATCCTATATAGATGTAATGAAATTGAAAAAGTTAAAAAAAGTTTGAGCTCTTTGGAAACTTTGGGACACTTACGACGTCGATGATATGATGAAGAGAGAGGCTGAACGTGACAACCAATGAGCGACTGAATTTGGCCACAGGACGAACTGACGGGTCATATTCATTGAGTAGATACTTTACCAATCTGACCTCTTGCTTGTCACAGACGCCACCGATGATACCTGAAACGAGAGTTAGTTGTTCAACGGTATAAAAATTAGATGAATTTAGTCCTCACCCAAGTGCAAACAGAGAAATGCAAAGTTGGATGTAACCCACGGAAGACGCTGCATTTCCCAATGACTTCCTTTCAATTCACAAAAAGCCAAGGTGAAAGCGGCTTTCCATTTCCTTCCCCTGGGATCGTGCTGTGGCTGGAAGATCGTGCTATTCAACCGACGCGGAAGAAAGGTGAATCCAGAGTGATAGGAAATTAGAAACCAAAAGTGACGGAGGAGCGAAAGGTAAGGACGACGGATTTTCTGAATGATATGAGAAACAAACGGTAGCTGCTCCACGCGTCGAGACCACGGCGTGAAAAGAGATGGAATCAAAGCATCATCTTCAAAAAAAGGATTTCGAGAGATCAGAGAGATAGATTGGAGAAAGTCAAATACAAGGAACTTTCTCCACTCGCACATAATTATCAACAGCTAAAGGCTCAAAAGGTCAACGCCCTTTAGTAGATTGCGTGGCACGCACCCTCAGGGCAAGCAACCAATACTTGAAACTTGTATACGGAGATTGTGAAATTATCATTTTTGAAATGTTTACTAATGACTCGTGACGCTCAGGTTAGAATCTACTAAACAATTAAACTTTTTATAAAATGAAAATTGATGAAGAAATTATTGAAGGAGACCTGGAAAGTTGGTGAATTGGATTACTTCCATCGATGATCACATCAAGGAGACTCCACCGCCGACAAACTCGATTCTTTCTTGGGGTTGAACAAATGCAAGCCAATCTGATGCATGTGTTGGAAGAAGTCCCATAGACTGGCACTTGTACAGAGCCACACCCAAGTTCATCAAATTCCCGATACAGTAGACTACTTTCTGGATGAAGGAGTGGTTCCCTTCAATCATTCGAAATGCACCGGAGAGGGAGATCAAGGCTTTGATTGGCCGCATGAACAACATTCCAACCATCATTATTGGGAAAATTGAAATGGAGTTTCCGGCCATGTACATGAGGAACAAGTTCATCGGTAGCTGGAACAATAGTCATTTAAATCAGTATTAGTATATTCCCTGTCTCAGGCACCCGTAATGGTTTTACCTGCTTGATTGGGCCAAGGGCAAAATCCCATGAACGTTTCACAATCAACGCGGGGTCAACGTCTTGGTTGACTTCACCATGGTGGTAAGCGACGCTCGAAGCATAGCCTGGGGGTGATGCTAAATCACCAGTGCGGCTCCTGAATTGTAAATTAAGATAATGAAGTTAATCATGTGACAATGTGACCTTTCTTAAATATATTACTTACTTCCGTGTATAATCCAAAGCCCACTTGAATGGTTTAGTATTCTTCTGACTGACACCTTGAATGGTCATAATGTAGGTTGGAAACAAGGGGAACTAAGTGCAATTAACAATTATATCAAATTAATCTAAAATTGAACATCCAGTTGATTAAATTGAAAAGTCATGCAATTCAAACGGGCTTTTTCCGCTATAAAATTCAAGGGTTTTCCCATTTACCTCCAGCGGATTTTCCCAGCCAGCCACTTACAAATTGAGGCCAAAATTAATGAAAAAAGTTTCAATTAATTAAATTAACAGTTTTGATAGTAAACATAATGCTACTGAAGCTGGAGTAATCAATTCTTACATCATAAATTACAATCCTCAGGTGGTTTCGGGGAGATTTAATAGCAACGACTGGCAACTTTGACTGGGGCAGTAGACTGAAAATTCGGTGAAAAACGCGGGGAAATGAGATAGAAAATGTGCGTGTCTTTTTTTGTGATTAATTTTTATGTATTTTTTCAATTAATTGAATGACCTTGCCTAAAATGGTGACGCGAATGGGTCAATTCGTAGTTGAGATATTGACTGGAGGAGGCGGAAGACGAGGAATCCTGGACGTGAGTGACACTGACAGCTTACCAACACCGGGATTCTTTATTCACACATTGGTAATTAAAATGAAACATTAAACGGAAATTGTAATTCATTTATTCTTTGGCAGGCTGGTAGTGTTCCTCATCTAACAGCTGAAGTCTACGGGATGGTATTTACTCCGACTGCACTTCCTCGTCCGGTTCAGATGTCCGTGGACACGACATTTCATTTCCATCAAAATGTACAACCGTCCGGGCTCCGTATTGACGAATTTGTTGGCCTTCGGGTAAATCTTTATTCAAATACGTTTCAAAAGATTAGTCCTAATTTTAATTTCTCCACAGGGATCTCCGTCGTTTCTTACTGTTCACAATCCGCTGAAAACACTGCTTTCTGGATATAATGATAAAGCAGGTTTTTCCATCTGGACACGAGAGGGACGAAAGACTATCTCAGTTTCAAAGTTTGTGGAAATAGTCAACATTTTCAAACCAACGTTTTTCCAAGTTCCTAGTGATTACGATGTCAGGTCTACCTCTACTGTGAAGAGAACAAAAAAGTCAATAGCAAGAAACGTAACATACCTGGACGAAGTCATTAAGGGAACTGGTATAGAAGAGGCTCGTGGCTTTGCAACTGTAGAGCTGGCATGGTTCGACGTGGTCCCATCAGACGCTGAAGCCGGCCTAGTCGAAATCCTGGAGAAGCAAAATCACCTTGCTGGGTTTATTATCAACGGGATCAAATCGGGGAGTTTTGAAGGAACTTTGATGCGTGATGGAACATTTTCTACAGTCATTTCTAAACTACCACCAACTAAACCAAGATTCATTCTTGGAGAATTTGAACTATGGGAGTTTATGGAGCTAGTGAAAACGGGAGTGGATCTTTTTGACTCATCAGTGCTGACACGAGCTGCTGAAAATGGACTCGCATTTGCACTTCAGTTGGAAAAATTCCTCCAGCTGAAGAACGTAGTGGAAAATGAATCTCTGCCTTCAACAAAAAATGGAGACGCTGCTGGTAGTTCAACGCAGGAGAATGACGAAGCGGTTCCAATCGTGGGAAAAGAAAGCTCAATTCTACTGGACATGAAAAATAAGCGGTAAGAGATAAATCGGCGTATTCAACTTCATTGAATCTAATTTTTGCACTTCTTTTTCCAGCTATTTCGATGATTTTTCTCCGTTATCAAAATCTTGTGAATGTTACACGTGTCGGAAGTTCACACGAGCTTATATCCATCACTTACTCACAACTTCAGAATTACTAGGGCCAATCCTCCTCATGATGTAAAGCAAAAAATCACGATTATTCCTAAACATTCAATTTGCCTTCATTTCAATTTTCCTATAGGCATAACCTGATTCAGTTTGACCTATTCTTCCAAGCCGTTCGTCAAACCCTGGCAGAAGATGAGGACAAATTCACAGAACTTTACGATTAACGTTAAAACTGGTACAAACTTTTCCCCATCAAAACCTCCTGCTGAAGCTGACGCTGTTGTCCAGAATGTCAGTGCCAGGAATTGACCGATGACCACAACTGTTTTCGTGTATTATACAAACGGGACCTTCTTCTTTTTTACTAACTGTCTAATTAATACTTGTACTTTTGTTGTCCATTTAAGGATGAGGTCAAACTACCTTCTGTATATTACGTTAGAATAGAAAGTTAATTAAATAAGTTTATAAATTAAATCACACAACCCACAACCGGAAGAACGATGGGATCTAATCCCCTAAGCGGATTTTACGGAGGTTGTCCAGCATCGGAGAGTCGTTGAGGTAGGCCAGAATCCCTTGAGTATTGACAGGGTTGCTGTCTGCTGAGTAATCCAATTGTTCTCCATTCAAGGTATTCATGGTACCACCAACACTGGAAATGATTGCATTCCCAGCACACAAATCCCACTTCTTGATCAGCGTTACGTGTAAGTATGCATCAGCCTTGCCACCAATTACTTCGAGAACTTTGTAGCCTAAAAACATATGGTAATACAAGTTATATTACGACTTGCGACATACTCAATTCAAATGTTATACCTGATCCAGCAGCCTGTATGATTTCATAGTTTGTTTTCCCTTGCATTACATGGGAGGTAAAGTTGTCAGCCTTTCCGGTATGAGATCGAGAAACGATGATGCGATATTTGTCTTGTACAATCAATGTGCTTTTGACTTTTCGCTGGTGACCTTGCTCCGCTAATTTTTCTAGATTGACTGAATTCCCATGTCCTACAACACCCCAAAAGGTTTCCTTTGTAAACGGACGATGGATCACGCCGATGATTGGCATCCCACGAACTGCGACGCACACCATTGTCGTAACGTACTCCACTAGGTCTTCTGAAATATATGAATTGGAATTGGAATCTCAATAGTTGGAATAGATATTAAGCCAAATATAGTAAATGTATACCGGTGTATTCTTTAGTTGCATCAAGTGGGTCAATCCAAACGGCAATGTCGTCCGGATCAAACATCTCATCGGTGAATAGAATTTGTGAGATCTCTGGATTTTCCAGTTTGGGCATTGCAGCGTCAACGACATCATTCTTGTCCGTGTGTTCTTCCGAAATTACCTATGAACACAGAAGACTCGAATCTAAACGTAAAGTGTAAAATCTAGCAAGTTACAAGAAACCATGAGGCGTAGAGTTACTGCTGAGGCCCTTCATTATAAAGTTAAGGGCCTCAATTGGTTTTACTAATGCCTCATGGTCATGGTTTTTTGTAACTTGCTAGATTTTATAACGTCTCAGAGCGAGAGCCAAGAAGTCTTAATTTTAATTTTACCTTAATTTTTGGAAATGCTTTACGCATGCCATAGTACATTATTCGATGTGATCGGAAGTCGCCTTCTGTAACGGGATCCTTTACCCCTTCTTTCGTTTTACCTACGAAATGAGTATAATTTGTGAGCTTTTGTGATTTATTTCTAAAGCTTGGATTTTGTTTTGGTTACCTTTGCTTTGTTCCCCTAAGTCCACTGACCCTTCAGCATTGCCATGTCGTACCTTGACCACTTCAACCCCTCCACGTTCAGCTACGTCTACAGCAGCACTGAGGATCTTCTGCAGGCTAATTATATTAGTGTCATCCAGTTTACTGGAAGCGCTGCTCTTGCCAGTCTTTGTAGCTAGCGGAAGCGGCTCATCGTCCCTTCCTTTGTAACAGTATAACATCAAAAGGAAGAGGACGGCGACGAGGATTGATACACCACATTTATTCACTCGAACAGTACCACCGAAATTCATGCTTCCATACAATTATATTTGAAAAATCTAAATCTAAATGCAATTATAAATTAAAACTTGGAATCTAAATTCCAAAAAAAAATGCGAGTAACCTGTTCCCTTTGAATTAGAAATAATCCCGCTTCCTCACACAGGTCCGTTAAACTGAGCTACCCAACCGAAATAGAAATTCAGCCAGTCCATTAAAATGGTCTTCCACTTTTATGATTTGCATTTCGTCAAATTAATCAAAATTGTTTGCATATATTCTGAATTATTCTTACATATATAAAGGTCAACGGCTAAGGGTCAAGATGACAATAAAATGGCCATTTGGAGTTTTAAGCGTCTCTTATTGAAGGGGTTGTTAAACGTCCATCAAGGGGGACAGCACCTTGGATGATTGCGCCCTTTTAGTTTAGGCCTTTATTGACCTATCACAGACAAGAATTCAATCACGCATCGACATATCTTTTTTGGAATTGGAACTATTTTGATGAAACAAGTCCAAGAGCAATGGCTTTGTCGCTCGACTCTACTAACACAGCTAGCAGCTAAATGAAATTTTAATTTCGTGAAAAATTAGCCATTTTCCGAAAATATGAGTCAAAAAAGGCGCTGCCTTAAAATGACACAAATATAGTTCGCAGGTTATTTTACTCAGTCATCACGTTCTAAAATATTTTACCTAAAATTTAATTTTGCTTAAAAGAAGAAATTTTACATTGTCCTAAAACTCTGTTGAATCTGTTCTTAAATAAAGTTAATTTGACCACATCATTGTTCAAATAAATCTAACAATTGACGTTTTTCTGTTATTCCGGCCCTGAATGGGTTTGGGGGTCAGTTCCTGGACGACGACGTAATGGGATGAGGAGGGTGGAAAATGTCAGATGTTGTTGTTATGGGCTGTCAGCTGTGCACTCGACTCCCTCCTCTACAGCGTCATTCTGTCGTTTCATCATCAATTGAACCCACAAAAACCTCAAAAGAACAAAGGAAGTCACTGACGACACTCATCCAGGAGCAAAAGGATACAAGGACAAAGGTAAGAATATTCTATTTGTAAAGGAAACTCAAGAGATACAGGGTTACAGGGCGTAGGGGCTGTTGACATTCAAGGATTTCCAAAAGTATAGTCCCTTGAGGTGGAAAAGTTTACTGCGTGTTAGAATTCATGATCACTGCTACCTCATTATCAACCTCTCTTCATATTATAGGTAGACGAGGCGCGTTAGTTCCTGAAAAGATTGAATGTGTTGAGACGTTGAGAGACTGAACGGTACATTCCACGGAATGTTGGACCTTGAAGTCGTCCCTGAACAGGGACTTCAGGCAGATCAATGGGAATTTCTACTCGGTAATCTTTCAACTATTTTATATATAGGAAAAAATCAAGATGTAAGATGTAATGTGGTTATACAGGAATGCATTTTTCCCAAGCGATTGCATTGGTGCAGTCTCTGGTCCGAGTAGTGAAATCAGCCCATGTGGTTTACAACGAGCAGGTATTAATACCGTAAAACGAACCTATTCATTCAAGAATTATATAATAAACTTGAACTTTATGCTATGACAGGCGCCGCTGAACCATGATCTCATCCTTGACCTGCCTCAAGATGGATTTCGACTTATGTTTGATGCTAGATCGCAAAGGTTGAAGTTGATTGAAGTCTACAACCTGAAACTCGTCAGGCTTAAATACTGGTAAGATTACACCTCCAATTTTGAAAGTGCCAAATTCAATTCTGTACTTTCAGTGGCTCTGTATTCAACGGCCCAGAACTGGTTCCCAGCGTGGAACAAATTGATCGCGCTTTTGGAGCCACAAGGCCTGGATCATATGACAAGCAACGACACCTTTTTGCACTGAATTTTCGGGG
>VNWY01001818.1:0-11111 GCA_009869845.1 Pseudachorutes palmiensis
TAGTTAAGATATAGTTTAAGTGTTCTTTTTTCTTTAATAAACCAAATCATAATCATGGACCTCCGCTTCGAGTTTGCTCATTTTGACTCTTTCATTCCTTCATTCCTTCAAACTTTTCAACTTTGGTGGGATTCATTCAGAATTGAACTTGATGGAAGCAAGCGAAAGTCAAAAATCTCATCACAACATACATGCAGAAGAATAGATTTGTGGATTTGTCTGGATTGGATTGGAACTGCTACTCATTTGTCATTGAGAATTTGGCTTGTTTTCCGTGGGGATTGGAAGTGATTTCTGTGTCCCTTCAACGCCATCCTTCCAGTTCTCGGTCCTTTTCCGTCATTCTCAAGGAAAGAAATGTGGACAGAAGAGAGAAGACCAACTTGATGTCACAGTTTCTTCTCATTCCAGTTCCCGGTTTCACTGAAATCAGCTTGACCAGTGAACGTCTAGACTTACTGGCTAAAATAATTGTGAAACTACTAAGTGACTTGAACCCAATTTAGCAAGTAAGTTGTATTATTTGGGCACATAAACTTAATTTAAAGAGAAAACAATTCTGGTTGACACCAAAGGCTAGCTTACAAATAATTACGATAACCCACAAAGTTTGTGTAACTTGCAATATTGAGACATCTGAGAGCATTAACGGTTACTGTTGGATCGAAAAAGCCAAGAGCAGGCGTGAAGAGTAATGTACACGAGCGCGCCGACCAAAATGTACGTTTCTCTTTCCTTTGAATTGGCCATCTCATCCTCAACGCTCATCATTCGGTGGGTAAGGCGACTAAGTTGTTCTCTCATATGCTCCAACTCCTGCTGAACATCTTCACTTTCATAGTAGGCTGTAGAATCCATGTTTCTAAAAAAAATTATAAATAAATCTTTTTCCATTCACTCAAACTAGGCAATAAACTAGCCTTTGGGCTTCATTTCGCTTGTTACGTGCCACTGTCCCGTTTCGTGCACTCGGCATAAAGCGGGCTTGATCATTCTCAACAATCAGCGTTTCGTCATCACCATCCACATTCCGATTAGTGTTGAAAGAATTCGATGGTGTTCGAAACGATTCAGGATCATGAAGAGTAATTTGACGCGGTGGTGTCTGTAAACAACAAAAACCAGCATTACGGCACCGTACTGGATACACAGTAAGAATATGTAATTGGACAAGTTACCTGAATTCGTATCTGCTCTGGATCCGGTGGCATTACAACATTCTCTAGCTGGAGTTCTCTAGGGAGCGCCGTTGTACCCAGATGATGGTCATGTCCTACAGAAAGTTGTTAAAATTGTTAGCTCAGCTTTGCTAAAATCATTGACAGCCTAATTTCTTACCAGTGAGAATAATCCGATCCGGAACCTGCATAGCCCGAGTGTGAGTTGTTGACATCTTTCGTACCCTTCACTTCAGTTGATTGATGAATGTGGAAAGGTAAGTGACCAGAAAAGTGTCACCAAGAACTGGCAGAATCTCTGCACTCCAAAATGAAAATTGAAATGGCAAAATGACTGGATGGCGACTGAGGTCGTTGAATTTTACGCAATGAAAAACAAAATGCAATTTTTTTTCAAAGTCTCATTTTTCAGTCAGTTTTTGTATACGATTTTTCCCGCTTTTCCCTCCATAGATGGGCATTAAAATTTGCCCAAATGTGGAAAAATCATAACAAAAATGCAGCCACCAGTGTGGTGCAGTTGCATGAAAATGAGGACCTCAATCGCAAAAACAAATACGGACGATGTGTCGCTGAACGCAGCAACCTGCGACCGTGTCAGAATCAAATAATCTAGACCCCGTCATCCGCCCAAGCAGTTTTGTTAATCAAACGATGTTTCGCTTGGTGGAAATGAAGAATTTGAAATCTGTAAATTACGGCAAATAATTATTTCTGTTTTAATTGGTCGGATAATTGGATCAAAGTTTTGGGAATTACAGTTCTAAGAAATTGATTTTGTGTTTTATTACTAATACAAAACACTCAAACGTCATTGAATTGTAAACTTTTAGCTAAAACTGATTCCGTAAAAGTTGAAACGAAGTTGGATTATGAAGTTTTTATTGTTCCAGTACAGTAAAAGCACGATCGTTGTCAGCTACAGTGACAGACTACAGAGGACCAACTCCGCCAATGGGTTTTCATTGTTAGGTTGATTTTTCACAGGGTGCTGTAACCCACAATCTCCATAAGTAGGACCCACTCCGCCACTGCCTACACGAAGAGAGCCTAACCTAAAACACACACAAAACCCCATTGGCGGAGTTGGTCCTCTGTAACAGACTCGTCGCGATCAAAGTAATTCTTTTTTGTTTCATAATTTTTAAAATAATTTGATTCAGGCCCGTGCGTTCGGGCCCATTTAGACGGTCGCGTCTACCCGCGGCAGGTGCTGATCGCACCCTTGTGGCCGGCTGGTCTTATGAGGAGACGATTCTAGACTGAGCAAAACAAATCCTTGCAATTTTTCTTTTCTTTTTTCAACAATGGAGTCAACAATGTGAATGCATCGGCAGAAGAGCCAGAGAACAGAAGACGACAGGCACGCAACCGTGTCCACTTCAGCAATAGTGATTGCCAACATTTGGTGCCCTGTGTGGGTGGAGGAAGATAGCAAGGTCAGTAAGTGAAAGTTATTTTATAATTACTATTCAACCATTCTGTTCTTGTGTCTTGTAAAGTAAAGTGTGAACTGTTATTGTCCTCGTGTCCTCTGAATTACAGGAGTGGTAAATGCCTCTGAAACTACTGAAGAGGACGAGCAAACAGTACAATGTTGTGTCCAAGTCGACATTTGTCATCTCCGTTACGCTACTGGACAATGGGGTCATGGAATGTACCCTAGACGCTGACAGTACTGGGAGCGGCTGTCTCCAAAACATTTCACAGCGATTAGGACTACATCAGGTATAGGGTTGCTACAGTTTTTGGCTTTACTTCGAGGACTGATGCTTCTTCTTGTTTGTCTTAAATTCTAGCCGGAATTCTTTGGACTAAGGTACATTAGCCGTGGAGTCCCCCCTCGCCAGAGATGGATCGAATTGGAACAACCATTGAAAAAGCAACTGGAAAAATATGCAGAAGACTCTCAGTTGAGCCTAGGTGTCATGTTCTATGTCACTGATGTGAACTTGCTAAGGGATGAAATGGCGAGGTGAATTTCCCAATGTCTCCCAAGATTTTGTCCTGAATTTTTGGTGTAAATGTTTATTTTTTTTATAATTTAGATACCATTACTTTCTGCAACTCAAGAGCGATGTGATCGATGGGAAATTAAACTGCAGTATTGATCAGGCAATATCCTTAGCTGCATATAGCTTACAAGCTGAGTTTGGGGACTACGATCCTGAGCGTCATACTACGGCATATCTACGGGATTTTGCTATTTTACCAAAGGTTAGTCCAATGATTTTGTAATTGAAGGTCAGCCAATCTAATTGCATATGAATTTTTAGGATTTAACATGTGATAAATTCCCAGAAATCAATATTAGCGCATTGTTTGACGCAGTTTCTCAACAGTATGGGAGTCTAATTGGTAAAGTTTGTAGTTTGCCTCATGTAGAAACCGAATTGATCAGAAATTGTTTTGGTATTGGATTACAGGGTTCCCACCACCACTGGCTGAAATATATTACGTAATGGTAGCTCAGCAGCTTGACGGTTATGGTCAGGAATGCTACCCAGCGAAAGATGATGCAGGGAATGAAATCTTAATCTGCGTGTCTGTCAATGGCCTGGTGATACGACGCCGAGACTGGACTCACGTTGCAGCTTTTAGGTAGAGTGATAAATAAATTATGATTCCAGTTGACGTACTGATTTTAATTACATTTCAGGTGGAGTGACATCAAATCCCTAATGGGTCATAAAAGAACCTTCGTTCTAGAAAGCGCACAATCCCAGCGTACGATGCAGTTTCATTTCAGTGACCCTGAAGTTGTAAAATATGTTCGTAAAATATGTGTACTCCAAAGCACATTCCAGAAAGATAGCCTTCTGAAAGCTGAGCAACCACAAGGGGGAGAATCTCAACGACAAGGAACTGGCAATGCTGGGATCGTCGATACACTTGTAAGTTTTATTTTTATTGACTCGAGTGTACTAAACTCTTAATTTTCTGTTACTTTGAAAGGATGGCCCGTCTCGTTCAAGTTCGAGTGCAAACTTGAGAGCAACTCCTGATTTAATTGCACCGTCAGCATGCGTGACTGGGATTGGGAGTCAGTACTCATTAAACAACAACTTTGGCCAACACTTGGTTCCAAATAATGGCTCAAATGCTTTTGGGTGCTCTCATAACTCTCTCCCATCCTCACAATATCACCGGCATCGGCTTCTTCAGCAGAAGCAGCAGACTCTGAGCCAGAACCAGTTTCATCGATCACTTCAGGAGCTCTCTGACTCAAATCAGTCACATTACGGGAGGGCCTTGACCCCGGTTGGGAGTCACGTGATGATGATGCCAGACATGGGAGCCAGTGTTGTGCCAATGACTCACCATTCGATGTCACTCAATCCAAATGGTGGAGGAAATTACGAATCCGATCCTCAGTCACTCCTTCCTTCTTACCGCCCAGCCCCGGATTATCACACAGCGGTACAACTAAAGTATGGTCGACCTCAACATCCGACATCAGCTGTAGACGCAGCTACCCCTCATCAGATAGGTCTTTATTACGACACCAACAAAGAAGAGGTACATAGGTTTATCAATATTTACTTTCTCCTTATCACTCCGTTTTTTTCTAAGGAAGAACCTATTTACCAAAACGAAATCGTATCAAAAATTCACTCTATCGAGTTGAGGGACTCTCGTGAAGCACAAGCCCAGCAAAAACGGTACACAAATGTCTAAATATACATTTTATTAAATTACACATTCAATTTGTTTTTATAGTGCTCCAACTCCTGAAGCAAATCAGCAGCGAAAAGCAGAAATCCAGGTTTTGGCAGAGGGGTCTCAGGTATCATACATGTTCAAGCCTCCACCGCCGTATCCAGGCATTACACAACCGGCTTTCGAGGCTTCTTACCAAGAACAAAAAGCAAGTGCCACTCCACAACCAGTTGTCACAAATTCACGCTCCAGTTTCAATTCTCATGCTGAAATTCTGAGGAAAATTAGTGCGGATCTGAAGAACAACGGATCCTACCAAGGGGACAAAGGGTCTGTAGATGCAGCTTTATTTAATCGGGGTCATTTGCAACAACCTTTAGGCATGACCGTCAGAACGGATCCACAGGATAAATTGGGAACTACAAGTATTATTGACGAACTCACAAAAGGCATGGGCTCACAAATGGCAAAAACTTTTCCTACAGATAGGCAGTGCGCGGTGAGTCATGGAATTCTTGGATCACACGCAAATTGATAAAACAAATTCTCTGAAATCCTACAGGAGGATCAAAGTAAAAGCTCTGGAGATGCAAAGCCGGATCCAACTACTGGAAGCAGTGATGGTCCTTTCTTCCGAAAGCCAATTGACTCAAATATTATGGAAGAATTTCAAGGGATTCAAAAGTCAAAGGTCAATCCCAATTTCTCGAGGGGTATGAAGCGAGAGAATATGAAGAGGAATCGCTCACCAAATGTTTTACCTTACGATGACAACGCCATTCGTCTATCTGTCTCAAGACAAAACCCTGATGGGTATATCAACGCGTCTCCAATTTGTGTAAGCATTTTCAATTATACATTTCATACCTGTACCTGTTCATCACCAGTTATATTACTTTCTGCTGTGCAGGCTGAGATTGGAGATCGTGTTTGGAAGTACCTCGTTGGACAGATTCCACTCCCAGGAAACGGTCCTGGTTCTCTTTGGCAAATGATTTGGGAAACTGAGAGTAAAATCATTGTACTCACTGGAAAGAGATTCTTCTGTCACTTTCTACCCAAATGAAAAATTCCCGACAATCACAATAGGAGATTTTCAAGTGTCAGATTCTAGAAATGGACGTCCAGCAGCTACTGCTTCTATTGCAAGAGAACTCTTGCTCACTTTCTTACCAAAAAAGAAGCAGCGTCGAGTTTGGATTTTGCCTTATGAAGATGAATGGAAGGATGATGTTCCAATAGACACAGAGCACTTTTTATGTAAATGTTGTTGTCAATTCTTAAATGTAAAACCGTGTCATCTATTCCAATATTCCAGGTTTCTTAGAAGAGGTCAACTCTGTGCAGCGGAAAGTTAGTGAAGACATTTCACCGCTGACAGTGTTATGCAGCACTGGAGCTGGCAGGTAAAACAAAGCGGAAACTGGAATGACCAAGGAGAGTTTAGATATAATGTGTATTGCTAAATTGCAGGAGTGGAATTTTCGTCCTTTCGGATCTTTTACTGCATGCCGCTGACGCTGGACACGTAAGTTAACTTATGGGTATATTTAATTCTTACTTACTTTTGCAACTATTTTTTTTATTTCTCTAGAAAATTCGTTGTGACACACTCTTGAGCGAGCTTCGAACTGAGAGAATGCTCCTCGTTACCCACCCACCGCAGTATGCCTTTGTGCTGGATACCCTTGCAAAATATTTAGCACAATCTCGACTCATCTAGAAAACGTCTTCCGCCCACTACTCTTTATAAATGTAAAGTTAACTTAAGCACAGTCAAGGGTTCGTCGCATCAAAGACCCCTTCACTTCCTCCAGTTCCTAAATCCTAAGGACCTCACACGATATTTTTTGTAAAGTTTTAAAGACGCGCGTTTCTCTCTTGAATTTTAATACTTTATCGCAAAATATTTTATTTATTTAGTATTTAAAATCGTGTAAATTGAATGCTTTAGAAGCAAGTTTTATTCATCGCGACAATCAAACATTTTTGGTGGATTTTTAACAATAAACGTTAAAACTGAGGATCATTGACCATAGTATAATAGAAGATGAATTTGATGATTAATGCTAATTTACCTTTATTGTGATATCTAGCTATTTTTCTTGGCTCGAATGGCCTTCTTCCCTGAGTTGTCATCCTTTTTGCTTCCTCCGCCAAAGAATGAAGTAAGGACCTCGGACATTTCTGGCATTTCGTACTTGGGCATGGTGACTGACTCCATTTCACGTCTTGTCTCAGGATCCGACATCATCTTCGGAAGTACGACAATAAGGATGAGAGGGAGAACCATCATGAGGACCATGGGACTGAAGAGGACGTCTGTGATTCGCCATTGCTCCCTTGCTTGGAAGTATCTGTAGACACCGAGTGGAGCCAGGCGGAGTGGGTAGGTGACATGAGTCACTTGATTAGGCTGGAGGTGGTTCACACGTCGTGCTCGGATCTTGCCCTTGGACGTTATGTCCACCCGTGCAGAGTCAAACATGTAGTTCGGATGGACCACTTCTACTACCTAAAACATTAAAACAAGTAAATAAAATTTCAATCTTCTAAAAACTATGAGAAAATCATTTACATGTGATCCCGATGGTATCCCAGTAAGGGAAAAGGTCCCGTCTTCCCGTAGTGAGCAAATGTGCTCCCCTCCGTTCACAATTACTTCCGTCACGGTGAACCAGTCACTGGAAGGCTTCTTGTCAGGAGATGTTACTTTCCCTTCAATCGTGTACCAATCATCCTCCTGCGAAGTACCAATTGTTTCTCCAGATGAGGGATCCGAGACGATCAAAGCAAGACAGATTACTTCAATCAGCCAGTGTGCCCCCATGACCTCTTAGTCCTGCAAGGGTACGGACTACAGGTAAGACAACAGTAAGTTGGATTGTGGATGAAAAAACACCAATTATCAATTTCCGAGTGTCTTTACCTTCGTTAGGGTAATCCAAGTGGATTCGGGGTCCAATTATTCGTGATTAGAATGAGATCCAGTAACACCTATCAATTAAACTCCAGTCGTTCCAATTAACTTTAATCAATTAACTTCCAATTAATTCCAGCTTCCAGCTGATTGACGATCTGCCGTGCTGCTTTGCTGCTGCGTGCTGCCGTGCTGGTCCTCTCTCTGACCTCCTCACTCACTCTCCCCAACCTCTTCAGACTGAATGCATATGGGCAGCTCAATGTGTTCAATCCATTTTTAATAATTACATAAAATTGATCCTCATTAATCCAATTGTGCAGTAACTGCAATGACGAGTAATTGAAGTTCAATGGTATCTAATTGACATGATCAGCTGCTGGTAAGGATTTTCTCTTGCGTTGCTTCCAAACTGCATTTTCATTGTAAAGCAGATCAAATCAAATCCTTATCTGAGGATACCCTTATTCCTATTCAGTTACGTCAGTCCACAAGCCGTGCATAAGGTTTAAAACATTTCTTGTCTGGTTCCAGCATTTAAAATCCAGGAAGCTTCCTTGTAAAATGATTGGCAAATCAGGGACAACAAATGACAAAAGGGAGAAAAGTATAACCTAGAACCTAGAAGTGTCAAAATTGAAAAGACAATTGGCAAAGACTGGATTAATGCTAGGCAAGATGGGAGTTGACGGGATGATGATGATGCTTCTAGCTGGTAAGTACCCAAGCGCAGTTTCCATTGGCATAATTCCTAGTAACATTTTTGGAAAAAATGATTATCTAATAGCATCTCAGCAAAACCATGACAGTGGGACTACTGCTGGAGCATAAACGCTCAGTACGAAGCGCGAATGGGAATGAAGAAGTAAAATCGAAAGAAAGAAATGCCACGGATGAAGTGCTGCTTACGGAACGCGTCGTGCGACAAATAAATGCGACATTTGACAGCTTTACATGTAATCCCAAATTCGTCTGTGGAATTAATGCCCAGCCTGCAAATAAGAAAACGAGTATCATCAATGACATCAGAATGGAGATTCTGGAATAGAATTTGTGCGCTTGCATGCGGTCCATCATGTACTTCTCATGATTGGGCAACTCGACATAAACATTAAAAGTTTATTTTTTATCTTAATTAATTATACATTTAATCCTAATTAATCAAATGGTGCCTGGAAGAATAGAACTCTGATAGAAAACGCTATGAATGGCTTGAAGCTTCAGCGTTTTCTGGCTGCTCCTCTTCAGAATCAGAAGATCCCGAAGGTGGAAGGTCAATTTTATCTAATAAAAAGAGACCAATTGCTATAAGCTTCAAACCCTGGAATTAGTGAACTATCCCTGTTACCTTTAGCAGCTACTTGCTCTGCACGGATGCGCTCAATTGTTTCATTCTGGACAGACAATACTTCTTCTGAACTTTGGCACTTAGAATAAGCATCCAAGAAGTCATCGTTCATTGTCAGGAACGTCTTTCCCCATTTGAATTTGCTCAAATATGATTCCGCAAGATCACTAAACCCTGAGAAATCATTCACAAAAAATTAAAATGATGCAAATGGTTATGATTTTAAAAATGTTTGATTACCACAAATGTGCATTGTAGCTGCGAGTGCTTCGACACAAGAGAGCTTGTAAGGTTTGCCAAAATTGATGGAATTTGCAGCTACAAGGAACGGGAGGAGGCGTCCATGAGCCGGCTTTTGTTTCAATATACCTTTCCCATCCTCTGGGATTCTGGCCCATGAGCAGTCTATCACTGCTAACCCATTCTCCTTCAAAATATCGGCGTCCGCAGGGGAAACGACCTGCAAAAGTTCAATCGTTATTCAAATGCCTTTGACTGAAATATTTCAGTGTTAAACTTCTTTGGCCAAAGGATCTAGAACAATTCCTCCAAACTTTTGCGACGGCTTGAGAAGTGTGGCCATGTGGAATCGGACAAGCTTCCGTCCAGTGCATTTCTTGGGATCGCATTGCTGAAAAATCAAAAGACTTCTATCATCCCTCATCGCATATATAGCTCAGGCGGTATTCCAATACAATACGATAGTCTCCGACTTACGCTCAGGTCCCACATGGCTACTGGAAATGGAGCGTCTAAATCACAGATAAATATTTAGTTCCTATAGGCAACCAAGTGTCAGAACCCGGAGGTAAGAATGACGCCTCAACCTGATCTTGTGTCTGGGGAGGAGCCTCCGTCATCCGACGCTTCGGAGGACTCATCTTCGCCAAATGACATACTGGCCATGTGTTCGCAACATTCAGTCGTAGCTCCCTCTGCATCCATGGACTTGCTTCCACGGCCCTGGCGTCTGTCTGTTTTCTTGTCAGAGTAGCTGCCCTTGGCACCGCCGCGTTTGCCAGATTTGTGTGGTTTGGGCATTCTATGTTTGAGCAAAGAAAGACAAGTGCAAGTGAGCAATGACGAAGCGACGGGTTTTAATTATTTCTCAAGGAATGTATCTGCTTCCAACTATCCCCTACCGTCTGGTTTTCGTACAAATTGACCTTTTCACCGAATACAGTTAAAAATTAAAGTTATTTGGCTATAGATTAAGTCAGATTTAATTTCCTTGGCTTTGGACAGCTGTGCTTGGAATAAAATGCTTCGCACGTCTCCCGCTTTCACCGCTGCAGGGGCACGTAAGATGATAAGATAGAATTAATTGACGCATTTACCATCGCGAAAATACAAAATATAAAATACATTCGTTTTTCTCTACTTCGTCGATGGTCTATTTGGTCGACATTTGTACTTTACAAAGGACGCTGTACGGCGAAGTTTTATTTGTTTAAAGAATGGCCATTTCAGCCATTCAGCCTGGAAACAGCTCGATTATGTCAAAACGAATGGAATTGGGTTGTGAAAAGTTAAGCGTCACAGCTTTTGACAGGTGCAAGCGATGAAGTTGATTATGTCAATTTAGAATGAAATATTAATGCTCATTGTAAAATAAAGAGACTTGATAAAATGTAGGCCATACCTGCTTGGGTAAATTAATACATACTCTTTATCTTTCCAAGTGGCACATGTCATATGGCAAATTAAAAGCTAATCATCGATTGCGAACATTATCCCACTTGTCCTTTAACTAATTTACAAAATCTAATCAAAATCTAAACAAAATTTCCATGGTTAATTGATCCATCCATCCAATTAATCAAATGCCACTTGGCACCACTTCATCATTATCTGGAATTATGGCTACGTTACAAGTTTTATAAAGATGAGCAGCCTTTATTCTCGAACTTAGTTTCCCTTCGAACGTTGAAAAAGCTATTTTATTTAAAGCGTATTATAGCTAGAACTCTCCAGAATGAAGAGCCTTTTTGCCATATTCGTTTTT
>VNWY01001819.1:0-11110 GCA_009869845.1 Pseudachorutes palmiensis
AAAGTCAATGCTCAATCAAAAACGCAAAAACCACTCAAAAGGGTGTCATTTTAACAGTACAGAGTACACACTTGCATTTGAGTGATGAATTTTTCAGGTTTCGCATTACATACGGTCATACGGTTGATCCCAGGTAGTAGAAAAGATCCTGCCCGCCTGACCTTTTGACTCTTGACAGGTTCAACCCCTCATCTCTCAAATATAGATTTTAAAAAAATTGAAAAAAATTAGGCTTGAACGTGAGAACTTAATTGCTTTTTTAAATAAAATAATCTGAGGCTTAGATTCGAATATTTTCAGCGACTCTTCTGGATTCATTTGAAAAAAAAAAGATGGAAAATATATGTTAATGGGTTATAAATAGGGTGGAGTAACTGATCACGGAGCACGGAGATACACACACTACTGAAACATGAATCCAGCTGAATACATTCAACATTTAAGTCCCAGTTAAGTAATCAGTTGGTCCTTGTTACCAGGGTTAATCTTGGAAGAGAATGACGTGAGCTGTTCCGCGTGATGCTTCCGGATCTTTTGATCTTTCTTGACGATATCCGAAGTGTTTGTAGAAAGGGAAACTAACATCAAACCATAGTCTGGTGAAAGTATTTTTGCATGTTTATCTTCTAAGATTTCCATGAATAATAATTCTGGATTAAGTATTCCTCCTCCGTCAACACTTCACTCAGGCCCATTGGACTGGATAATGAATTGGAACAGGGGCGTCCGCATCCGGGACTCTTGATTGGACACACCAATTAATCCCCAGTCGAACAGTCCCCCACCCTAGGCCAAGTCCTATAAAAGAGCTCAGCTTCCAGACATTGGACACTCAAACACCACCAGTCATTTCCTCTACCCCAGTCCTCCTTTCAGAATGTGTCAGTGGTTCCTACTCGTCCTCTTCCTCTGCTCTGTCTCTGCTGCCCCAGATGGAGGTCAGGGGTCGGCATGGATGCACACAAACAACGAATTGATCAAGCGGGGTGACATGCACTACTGTGGCTCAAGGCTCATCGACGCGGTCAGGCTCGTCTGCAATGGGAAATACGCGGCCCTCTCACGCAGATCTGATCCCTCAATGCCAAGTAAATAAATTCCCGTGTACTAAAATCCAAGTACGATTGCATGAAACGCAATTGAAATATGCAGTCCCTTACAAGTGAAAGTTCAGCGCGGGAGAAAGTACGCGGGGATGAGATTTTGCATCAAGTTAGCAGACAGATCATAACTTCTACAAAGTTAACTTACGTTAACGTTAACAAATTAAATTCTTCAAACAGAGATCACCTCTGTGATTCTCTGTGATTCTCTGTGATCTGTGAGGAACTATGATTTTATAACCTGTAAATATAACCCTGTAAATTTTAATTTTACACTTGAGCCGATAGAAAATGAGGCCCTATTAATTTTTTTTCCATAGCACTTGAAATAACCCCTCTAGTCTAAACCTGACCTCTAATCAATGTAATTACTATTCACTTTTAAAGACTGGAAAATAGTTTTCCTTTATGTGTTAACTTCACACACCTGTTCGACTACCTTGATGGACATTAGAGAAAGCCTGAAAATGTAGAAAGTGTAGAGGGTCCATTTCCAAAGGAAGCTTTTTGTATAATGCCTCATCTCTCATTTTTTTTTCTTTGTAGATATTGGTCCGGATGACTCTTTCGAAGGTCGATCTCCATTTGAGAGGTTTTGGTTGAGCAACAACGAACTGATTCCAAACATTGAGGTTGAAGGTGAAAGCTGGAGTGAAGACAGTTGGGGACCAGAGTTGGAAGTCGTATGGGGCAAAGGGTCAAAGGGTCTTGAAAGACTGCGACGCAGTGTGACTGACGACTGTTGCAAGAACCCATGTAACCATCGAACGATGCTCAGGTACTGCAGCAGAAGTCCACGCCAGTGAGAAGAAATGAAAGTGAAACTCTTCTTCATGCCCACACAGTCAATTGCTCTCTCTTGATTTACAGTTGTCATTAAATTCCACTTGGTGAAAGGGTCATGGTTTTCTGTTTTCATTCTTCTTACGTCAGCAAGTAGTTGTGGTAGTCTTTGTGAGGAGCTGTTTGGAATATGAATGTGTCCTGCATTGGTTTGTTATTTGATGTGTGGGTGTTTGAGTTCCTTGTCTCTTTTGGCCTCTGTCCCTATCGATCCTCCTCCGGTTTCTCAGTCAGTGGGACTCTCTGCGTCATCCGCACGTGTCTCTTTCCTGGAGAAAGAAGGTGCGCATCAGTCCATCCAATCTGGGTCACTTTCTTCTCCCTTCTCCAGGCACCGCTCAGTCCACATCTCACTCTGGTGCATGGAGCCCATTTGGGAAAGGACATCCGTCCCTTCCCCACTACTTGAAGGAAGCACAGAGGAAAGGGAAGTTCGCTCACTCGCTCTAGAAAAGACTTATGTCCACGACGTATACCAAGAAATTGCAACTTCATTCAGTCAGGCAAGGGGCAGGCCTTGGCCACGGACAGCACAATTCCTCTCTGAACTGGAACCAGGGGCACTCGTCTGCGATGTCGGTACGTCAAGTACTCTTCAAAACTCATAAAGTTTTAGGTTCATTGCGATCATTTATTGGTTATGCACGGGCAGGCCATTCAAGTTCATCCACCCGTCCATACTCTCACATGCTAATGTAAAGAACTTTCTCTGGAATTGTTAAGCCCCAGGCCCATGTCATCCACCGAATGTTGAATGATGTTACAGGTGTCGTTTGGTTGCAGGTTGTGGGCACGGGAAGCACATGGACATGAACCAAGGTGTTTTCAAACTGGGTGTTGACACGTCCTCTGCCCTCCTTTCTCTCGCACGGGAGAGGAACCACGAGGTAAAAGTGCAGATTAGAAAGTAATAAAATGCAAAGTAGCTTAAGAGGATTGCCTTGTTTTGGCTTTTATGTTTTGTTTTGTAATTTTCTTCATTTGCTCTGTTTCAGGTCTGCTTGGGTGACAATTTGAAGTTGCCATTTCGTGGGGATGCTTTCGATGCGGTTCTTTCAGTTGCGGTGATTCACCACTTTGCCACTGCTGCAAGGCGAGTGGAGGCTTTACGTGAACTCACCCGAGTGCTCCGCATTGGAGGAAAAATACTTGTATCTGTCTGGGCAATGGAGCAGAGGCAGAGGAAGGTAATGACAACGTAACATATCTCCCCAGGGACACTAGATGAACAAATATTTGGAATTCCTTGACTAACTGGAATTTGATTTCCTTTTGTTTAGTTTGATTTCCAGGACGTGCTTGTCCCTTGGGTGCCGGTGGGGACGAGCAGTGAGGACAAAACTTCTTCCATCGAAAGGGATTCCATCACAACCACGTCAGACGACGATCCCACACACTACCACGCATACACACAAACTTCAGACTCCGACTCTTTCCCATCGCTCAGGTACAACACAAATAAAACAAACTTTGGTCATAACCTTACAACAGAAGTTTGAACGTCTTTCTTCCTGTCCGTCTGCTTGGGATATTATTCGTTTCACTTGATCTTATCTGGAGAGAACATTCACATATTAATACCACTGTTCCAAGTAGAGAGATAAGAAGTCTAATCCCACTTGGCTAATTGGTTCTTATTGGTTTGGAGTGTGGCATTGCCCATTGATTTTATGATTAGAATGACCATTCTTCATTCAACGCCATTCTCCTATGCAGTACCCATACCGGACAGGGACAAAAATATTTACCAAAATACCAAAATATAACCAACTTGGTTTGCTTTATGGCTCCAGGGAATTCAAGAGACGCGTGCGCCTTCGGCATCGTGGTCAGTCTGTGGACCCTGGTTGCAGTTCCCAAAGCAGCTCAGACTTGTCCAGTCCAAATGAATCATGCTACACATTCGTCAGGAGAGCAATACAAGTAAAGTACACACAATCAAGAGCAAAGAGTTTCACTAAAAGGGTTTCTTGAGCAGAAGTTGGCTCGTAGCAAGAGAGTTCGTGGTGGTGGAGGTCCTTGGTTTCTGCACGGCCTTGGGCTGTCTACTGATCCACCTGACCTTGTCCAACCACTACAGTCGGAAGACGATGAAGAGGAAGTAGGCCACCCTCCACACTTTTCAGATTGGTTTGGAATGGGGGAATCTGGCCAAGGGAAAAGCTTCCTGTTCTCTAACACAGTGGGAACCCGGAGGTACGTTAAGATCAATATTGTTCGTTTTTTTGTTAATCCATTTGCTATTCAGGCGAACTTTGGAGACTGCGCGTGAAGTCCCACAACCTCCGAATGTCCAGCCAAAGTCAAAAAGTTTGGGCGATCTCCTTGGCCTCATCCCCGTGAGTTTCTTCAGACTTAACTGGAAAGGGGAAGGGGCAAAGGAAGAAGGCGTGGAGGCAGGAGGAACTGCAACAAAGGCAGTTCAGACTGAAGCACCTTGGACAAGGAGGAACTCAAGTAATTCCATAACTTCATTGATTTTCAAAATGCCATGACTCCATTGTTACTTTTTCATGAATGTTTCCAGTATCTGGGTCAGTGGAGTCTGGGCGAAGTTCATTGGGTGGAGCAAAAGAGGGGAGCAGGTCACGTGGGACTTCTACTCGCCCTCCTCTGTTGAAACAGAAGCATTCTTTGGGATCCCCCGACGAGGACTCCTCCATCCCTGGCCTTTCATGGGGAGAACTCAAATCTTCAGTCCAAACTTTGCCTCAGTTCAGTGGAACTCCTGGAAGGAGGACCAGAACCCCAGTCTGGAAGCAAAGCTCCCTCAACGAGGAGTTGATTTGGTCAGAAAGAGTCACTGAGAAGGAGAGACTCAAGTCAGTGTTGGTGAAGCAGAGCTCCCTTAACGATGAATTAATGCGGAAAGAGAGGACCCCTTGGGATGACTTCAGAGGTGCCTTGCGCAACTCTTCTAATGCCAAGTGCATTCAGCTTCTAAGGAATGGCATCAACAGTCGACTCCGCCCAAACGAACCAACCCAATCGCAACCACCAGCCGAACCAAACTCCCTTCGGAACGGCCTAGTGCGCATCCTCCAGAATTGGAAGGGGGAAACTGAAGCAGGGAAAGGGGCTCCTCGAAAGAGTATTTTCCCTCCTTTCTTCCTGCGGAGGAATTCTGCAGGTTCCCTTTCAGTGCCTCCACTGGAACCTCATTCCCCTGCCAAACTGCTCTCCCCACCACCGTACCTCGGGAGGAAGCCATCTGAGAATGAACTGCTTCAAGGCAACAAACTCCTCCCGCTCCGCACTGTGAGGAAACTCTCGAAGGAAGATGCTTCAGACAGTTCATTCCAGTCTGACACGAGCATGGACTCTGAAGATTCCTTTGCATCTGTGATTTTCATCCCAAAGGAAGGACAGGCGAACGATACAAGGGCCAATAGCACAGACTCGGACCGATCTCCAAAGTCGCCTGGCCAAAGGCTGTCTCCACCATACCCAAACAACACCACGCCCAGGAGTCCCCTTGCATCTGAGCAAAGGGAGAGCCCCACAGTGCTCGGCCTTAGTCCTACATTACGCACAAAGTTCCTCTTCGACGAGAAGGCATTGGAACTAATCCCTCAAATCCTTCTGGCACCACCTGCCAATGAGGAAGCTGCTGCTCCAGTCCCTGTGGAGGTTCCTCCAGAAGTGGGAAGGAAGAGAAAGGAAACAGTGGAAGTGCTCAGGAAACCTTGTTTTGGGCTCCCACAGGACAAGGCCAAAATCACACGACGCTTGGTGCGGAGGAGTCTCCCAAGGGCCATGGCAATGGAACTCTACGACCCAGGTAAGACTTATAAATTGAGTTTATGGAGGTAGTAAAGTTTTCATTTATTTTTTTTGTAGAGAGGGACGATCCCGACACTTCCGAGTCTTCTTCTTCCCCTGACTCTGTGAGCAGTGTGGTGCTCATTGAAGAGCCACTAGGGAAGGAGCACAAACGCACACCGGAAGATGTCACTGCTGGAAGGGCTGATGATAGGAGGGGTTCAGAGGAGCCTCTCCCTCTCTCCGCCCACTCTTCAGTGGAGCTCAAACTGAGCGACGATGTAGATGAGAGGGACTGGGGGTCAAGGGAGAAGTCGAGGAACCCCTCGTTGGAGTCTAGCATCCGAATGTCCTCCAGTACTTCCATCAGGGACTCTTTCGAGAGCTACTCTTCTGCCAAGTCTTCCTTCACCAACTCCTCTTCCTTGCCCCTGGGCCACTTCCCACCACTCCTGGAATCCAGGTCAAGGGAGGACGTTGGCCCTACTGGGGAGGATAAGTGCTTCCATCGGTACTACCATGTCTTCCGCCAGGGGGAGTTGGACAGGCTCATCGAGAAATACGTTCAGGTCCGAAGGAGATAGATTTTATTTGGGGTAATGATGTGAATTTCTCCATTTGTTTGCAGAACCTGCACATAATCTCCTCTTACTATGACCACTCTAGCTGGTGCATTGTGGCTGAGAAAGTACAAGTGTGGACCATTTAAACTACCTTCACTCTCTCTTTCAAACTTTTCTATTAGTGCCAAGGGAGTCACTCTTCCTCACTTTTCAGTATCTTTGTTCCTCCTTGAAATAAAAAGTCTGTGATTGGAATTAAATTCTCTTCAATTTGTCTGCAGTGGAGTTTTTGATTGGTCTCATTTGAATTCAATTGTGAAAATGACCTTTCATAAAGCATTTTTAAACACGATTGTCAATCATAGTCAGTGCGTGAACCATTTGCTCTGCATTTGTTTCATTATTCCTCATGAGGTAAAAAAAGATTTGTGAGTTTAGTGACTGCATTTGAATGTTATTTCATGCTGATGAAATCAAGGTCTTTGCCAAAGTAATGCAAAAACTCTTTCTGCCAAGATAATATAGACCACTTGAGTGTGTTGATTGCTACACACACCCTACAAGGTTAAACCCGTGATATGATAACCAGAAAAACGAGTGAGGCTTTTCATTGACTTCCCCAGTCTGCAAATCCTCCAATTCATTTTGGAAGTGGTGGTGTAGAAACACATTTGAAGTAGATGGCTCCGATTCTTGGGTAACTTGAATACTTCAATCAATTATTATAAATATTAATATCCAATGTCTCAGGTACTGGGGTGACATGAGAGGATACGTAGCTCCTATTAGGCTCATCCTCGCCTACTCTGATGTGGAGTACACAGACAAAGTTCACAAAATAGAAGAACGTGAGAAATGGTTCAATGAAGATAAAACAAAGCTCCAGGATACTCTGGATTTCCCTAACTTGCCCTACTACCTGGATGGTGATGTCCACTTGACACAAGTAAGCACAGTAGAAAATCAAAGTAAAGTAGGTAACAGCAGAGCATCTTGCCTTTATAGACGAAAGCTATCCTGGCCTACTTGGGACGAAAATATGGATTGGGTGCTGCGAATGAAAAGGAAGAAATCAGAATGTCTTTAGCTTTGGAGCAAACAGTTGATTGGAGGACTGCAATCACTCAGATTTCATACATGCCTACATCCATCAGCAATCGGCAGGAAGTCCATGAAACACTTCACAAGGAGTATGTGGAGTCTATTCCTTCAAAGCTTTCACTCATGACTAAATTCCTGGGAGAAAATCCCTGGGTCGCAGGGAGTCGTCTAACCTATGCTGACTTCTTTGTCTACGATGTCCTGGACTTCCACCGAGTTCTGTTCAACCCAAAGCACTTCAACGCCTTCCCAGTCCTTGTGGCCTACATGGAGAGATTTGAGTCCTTGAAGGGTGTGAAGGAATACATTGTCAACATGGACAGGCTACCTTGTTTTGCTCCAGGGGTTGGACTACTTGGGAGTTCAAAGGACTTCAAACCAAAAGATTAAAATCTATTTGCTTTAACAAAGGAAATAAATTGATTTTTGCTTTTACCAACTTTCAGTCATCTTTTAAACTAAAAATCCAATTTTATTCAAAATATAATCTAGTGTGAATTACTGAATTGTTCAATTTGAAGTTGCAGAAAATCTTCTGAGACGAGTGTCATAAACACCTGCCAAGACTTCATGACTGGATTGAATTTCCTGAGGCATTAGATTCACCCTTTCCATTGGCGCTTCATATTTTTCATTCTGGACTACAAGGTCATTGACCTTTCTCTTATTCCCATGTTCCAATTCTGCTCCTTCCTTGGGAATCACTTCCACTTGTTTCTTCTTGCATATGAAATACCTTAAGACAGGAAAAATAAAGCATTGGCTTTGGAATAAAAGATGTTTCAACTTGCAAGAAAATGAATTCGGCTGGTATCGTAACTCCAGCCGAGAGGAAGAAGAATGCTCCAGCAAAAACAGTGTTTGTCATTCTGTATGTCATCGCATACGTCGGAACCATTATCAATGGCAACAGGCTTTCAAGGACGCCTAGTAACGCAAAAGTTTTGCCCACTTCGTCCTGTCGTACAGTCTTACTCAGCATTGAACGGACGATGACTCCAATTGTACCGTTCATCATGTCAATTGCAGAGGCTAAAAGTTACAAGTTAATTTACAAATTAGGACCAGTTGGATACATACGAGATTGCAGTTTGAAACAACCGCCAGGAAAAAATGGATGATCATAACATGATCCTTTCAGTTTCTGTACCACTTTGCTACCCCTTACCTGCATACATCATAAGCGGTGTTGAAGCAAATGCATAGAGAGTTGAACCTCCAATTTGGCTGATTCCACCGATGAACCCTACCACAGGGTCTGATATCTTGAGTTTTCTACTGAGGACAAACATGGTGAGAACGACTCCTAAAGCAACACAAGTTAATCAGTTAACATTCAATTTGGGAAGTTAAGACAAACCTCCTGCACTCATGAGCCAATTTGCCATAGAGAAGAATCCATATTAGTTAGTGTCATGCTCTGGGAGAAATCCCTGTCATGGCCGCCACCACGTGGACTGGGAGGGAGAATTCAAATCATATCTCCCTCCCATCAGTTGACACATCATCCATGGAGAGAAGAATCCATATTCACTTATACCCCAGCTGAGTCTCTCTCTCACGAAGAGATAAGTCATGGAGTATTCACCTAGAAAAGTAAAAGTAAAATGGTTTTTTGACGTATGACCTCCACCTCACCTGACCCAGGAGCAGCATAGCATATGTAGCATATAATAAGAATCCAAAAGATGTGTCGATCCGGCCTGCTCTGAAACAAGATGGAGAGTGCTTGGATGAGTTTTACAATTGGATTGTACTTTATCCAGATGGATCTTTTCTTTTCTTCTTGTCCGTCCACTTCCTTCTCAACTGGTTTAATGTTCTTTACGGTGAACAAAAGGAGGAGGAACGCTGCAAGGGACACACCCGTTGCAAATAAAAGTGACGGAACCACACCCACTCCGAACTTTGTCAGAGCCCCTCCGATTGCGAATCCGAGTGGCGTTCCTGATCTCATAGCGGCTGAAAGTAATCCTGTTCTGACAGTCCTGTCCTTGGCACTCGTAGTGTCAGAAATATAAGAGTAAGCGGACATTCCAAAGACAACTCCTCCGCCAGAAACTGTTATGGGGAGCATGGCTAGCAAAGAAAGCTGGACAGCAGTCAATTTCCCCATTAGAGAATAGCATAGGAGACTTAGCAGAGGAAAGGATGCTAGGCCACTTAGACTTAAGAGCAAAGGGATTTTACGACCGTTTGCGTCACTCCAAGGCCCAATGAATAAAACAACCAAAACTGTAATGCTGCTGTACACAACGGATGTAAATGCAGAGAGCCCAGCCATAAATTTTTGGATTTCCCGCTCTTCAGTCTTGTACGTGGCGTTTCTAAAGAAAAAAAATCACCATTAAATGATCTACACCTTTAAATGTTACAAGCTGTACTTACACTTTGATAATTTCTTTGCATTTGTCTTCTGGGTATCCAAGGTCAACTTGACAAATGGTTTGCATCATGATATTTTGGAAAATGAGATGGCAAATGACCAGACTCATAATTACCAGAAAACCTGCAGGTTCCACTGACATGGTCTTCAACGTTGAGAGACCAAAACGACTTTTCCCGCCAGATCCATTGGCTTCCTGTTCAATTTCTCTCGACGGTTTTTCCATTTTCAACTGAAGGAACAAATGGAGAATATGCTTGGAGTAGCTTGCTGTTACAAAACCCGGATGAGAATTGAAAGTGAGAATTGCACATGGAAGTATTCAATTTCAGATTACAAGTCGAGTGAAATTGGCAAATCAAAAACAATTAAACTTTGTTGGTGCGTGTAATCTGTCGGATAAAACTTTATTTAATTTAGCCCTCTCGAAGCTTATATGAACTTCTTGGAACAGACGACGCACAGAAACAAACTAATTTACACTCAGCTTCCAAGGATAAAGGCTCAAAAGGATAGAGGCTACACTCCGCATCAGATTTAATGCAAAAGATAAAGGTTTTAAACTTGGTTGGTTGGCTTAGCCTGTGTTCATTGCCCATGCGCCTCAGGAGTTAAGTAGTCTTTTTTATCCAAAGTACAATTCAAAATTGGCATTGATTCTCACAAGTGTTTTCAGACCTTATAGTCATTTTCAGAGTCACATTGGAAACACCTGACTTTGAAACTCTGCTGGTTCCCACTAGAGGGAGTGACATTGTAGACAGCAATACCTTAGGACCTTACCTGGTCAGAAATAATAAATTGTCTGAGGCAGCTAATACAGTAGTGCTATGACTATGTTAATAATTAATTGAAAGTCGGTGAAAACTGATGAGAAATAATTTTTATAGGGTTTGGATAATCCTCAGAATTCCTACGAACAATGAGAATGTCAGCATTACAAAACTAGTACTAGTACAACCTGCTTTTGCAGCAAATAAAATGCAATGCTGTGACTAGATCATAACATTCTGAGACGGGGCCCTCAGAATTGGTTCACAAACAAATTATTCTGTGGATAAGACAATATTAAGCTAGAAGCTGCATTTTTTTTATTCCAGTGATGAGTCATCGGGACGCCACTTCTCTCAAATCTCCAGAATGGCAGCATGGGAGAAGGGTCATTGGCCTAAAAGATGTTCATGCTTTTATAGTAAAAACTTTAGATATATGTAGAACGAGTTGTGAAACAAATCCTCGGTCAATGATTTCTTAAGAACTACTTGGATTCGATTGTAGTGCCATTACCTTAGGGCTACAAATCGAAATTCGGTTTTCTACGGGCGGTTTTTCGTCCCTGCAGTACCACAACA
>VNWY01001820.1:0-11105 GCA_009869845.1 Pseudachorutes palmiensis
CATATTTACACTAGAAGTCGTCCTCCTCCAGAGCTCTAACGTAGTTGTTTGAACAAAGCAAATTACCACTGAATTGTAGCTGGAGATAGAAAATGGATAATAAAAAGTAGTAATAAAGTATATACCTCAATCCTAGTAATTTTATTGACAGTAATTTCTAAAAATTGGGACGAAGGGGACCGAATTCTGGTGAAGTTTATATATTCCCAGGGTGAGGACGTTTTGGAATTTATTCGGAATAAGGATGGGGCGACGCATCGATGATGTGATGTGCTGGAAAGACCCGGGTCAAAACCAATTAGGAAATTCCTTGAATCCGGTGCTTCTGTTCGGCCAGATCATCGGTGTCCTCCCATTGGACGCTAGGACATGGGTGCAAGATATTCGTCAAAAGTGCTTGACTCCAAGGTACTCAAACAAGGGCTATGTGGAAGTTTAATCTAAAATGACAATTTCTTAAATTCAAGGAGGAAGGCGTTGATGAACAATGGGATCCGCTTGATCGCTGGGATTGGCGTCGGGCTCAACGCCTTGTTTACATTTGCTGAATTTTTCAAGAAGAATGGACGGGGTATTGGGAATCAAAATCTCATCAAAATGGCAGGCGATGGACGGGATTTGCTCTTCATTTTGACTGGAATTTTCACGTAATTTTAAAAAAGAAAAAAAAACTTCTCAAAACGAAAAGTAAAAAAATAACCTTCCCAAAACTGCACCCAAATTGTTATTTTTGTTGCAGATATTTTTATTTTTTCATCCGGCGTCAAACTTTGCGAAATCTTTTTTGGACTTGGACGAGGACGATGAGCTCTCTCCGTCTGACCAGGCCTGACACGAATTTGGAAAAAACTGTGAAATATGTGACAGGAACCGTTTGCGTTTCAATGATGATTGAGCTGTTCCTGTACATCTTGAAAGTCCTACCAGTCTTCACACCAGGCGACGAAAGTAAATTATCATTCCTCATTTTTTCTTAAGAAAAATTACCCCTAATTCCCCCTTCCATGAGAAATGCGTTTTTGCTACTTTTTTTCTTTCAACAGAACCGGTACAAGGAGAGCCCGGATTTGATCTGACAAGGATAATTTTTTGGCGAATTTACCGTCACGAGGCTCAGCCCGTGTTCCTTGTGTTCGTTTATTCGACAAATATCCTTGCATTCAGTGCCTGGAACTTCATCGACATTCTGATAATGCTGATCTCGAGAGCAATCGCTTTCAAATTCCAGTCGCTCGTGGCTGTGACTGAGTTATTGACCAAGGGAAGTCCGCCGTGGGTTAAAATACGGAGAGACCATGTAGCCCTGTCTAGCCTGGTGAAAGCAGCAGAACTGTTTTTGTCACCGTTAATCTTCATGTCCTTTTGTACCAATGCATACAGCATCTGCCTCCAAGTAATTAGAACCCAGAACCAAAACAGCCACAGAAATCCTAATTAACTTTCCAATTAACTAGATTCATGAAGTAATGATTCCCATGAATCCCAAAAATTACGCTGAATCTGCATACGGGGCTTGGTTCCTGTTCCATCTCATCTTCCGAATGGTCCTGGTTACGTACTTTGCAGCAAAAATGAATGACTCAGCCCATGGAATTGTGGAATCAATACAGAAATGTGACTCTGGAGAATACTGTACTGAGGTAACTCATTTATAATCCCAAAAATCCCATCAGGAACTTACCCTCTCAAGCCATTTCCAGAAGTGAAAGTTGACTTTCTTTCTTACGCAGATGGAGAGGCTCGAGCGCTACTTGGGGATTCATCCGATCGCTTTCACTGGCCTAAACTGCTTTGTCCTTACCCGTTCTTTTGTGCTCATGATATTCAGCATTCTGTTTACTATTGAAATTGTACTCCTTCAAGCTACTGGGCCACAGACCATCTCCGGTGGTGGAGGAAATGGAACTACGACCGTTCTAGGAGGAAGCATTTAATCAATTCAATCACTGCTTCACGAATTTCTCAATGGAAGAGCCAGGCAGGCGACAGGCGTCAAATGCAGGGATGTGCTTTTCATCAACTTTCTTTTTCATCTGTCGACAATTTGCCAGAATCCACTTCCTCTCGTCGTATGAAGCATCCCTGAGGAATTCAGCACAAATTAATGCAAATTAACGCAAATTGCAAATTGTATAGAAAGCACCTCAGCTTATGGTTTGAATTGTAGCCAGTTACAACGCCAGTGTCAGGGTCGAATGACCCATCACCTGTGTCATAGTGACCTAATGGAATGTGCGGCGGTGGGAAGCGATTATTGAACAACGTCTTTCCAGCTTGCTTCAATCCAATGTCCCTTTCAATGTAAAATCTGCGGCAAGCAGGAAAAAACTGTATTAAAACAATTCGTTTGAAATGAAATGAAATGTTTTGATTGGCTGGAACCAAATCTCACCGTCGATCTGGTGGAGTGCAGTAACTCCAGTTTTCTGGTTCGTATTCCAGGCCGTCAGCAAACGTGATTTTGCCCGAGACATGTCGACCTTTGACCCACGTCCCTTCAAACGTGTCCCCACGTGGGAACCTGACTATGCCTGTAATGCTTGTTTGAATGGACATGACCATCCTTGAATTCACTCTCGTAGACAGACACTAATGATGATGAGAATTAGAAATTAATTTCCTCTTTGAGCTTAATTAATTCTTTTTTGGACTTACTAAGCGGATACTCAAAACGTCCATGTTGGATTTCCCTATTGAGATATTTCCCTCTGAAAACGGATCCTGTCCAGAACGTTTCCTCTTTGAAGTAATTCTGAGGGAGCGGCGGAAGGACGCGATTCCGTTTGCCCCACTTGATTTTCGGACCGATGGTTGGTCGATCCACATCATGACTTGCTGCGGCTGCTTTCCCCGTGACCGCAGCCAGGGAAGCGGTTCTCGAGTGTACTTGAGGTGGTTTGTAGTCGTCACTCAAAGGATAATTGTGACGGAAGATGAGTTCTGCTGTGAGTGGATCTGCAAACGTCATTTCACGAGTCATGGTCCCAACGTCTCTTATCTTGTCCTCATCTCGAACTGGCTTCCGATGGATATGAGCTTCACATGCCTCATCTGCTGTTTCGATTCCGTCTGGGCGTGGGAGCGGTGGGTCTGTCGTGGCTTCGTATTCGTAGAATAGTTTCATCGTCGAGGGTTCCCCCGGGAGTGGGTCCGAGTAATTGGAGTCGATGGACTGGTTGGATCTTTTATGCAAGAGGTTGTACCCAGTTGTTGAGCCTTCCTCTTCCGACTCTTCAACAGAATTGAAGTACTCGTACAGATCTTCTTCCAATTGCTCCAAAACGTAATTCGCAAAGTCGTCCGCATCGTCCAACGAGTCTAGCGTCATTCGACGGATAGTAGAGGCCTTGGGAACTGCTGCACATCAGAGTCAGAAAACAAGCTACTTTTAGGTCAAGTGCGATATGTGCCAATGAGTATGGAGACGTGACAAGTACCAAGAATTACGTCGCTAGCCACGGCCGAGGGTGATTCCTTAATTAACGCCTTTCCTTCCAATTCCCCTTCGATTTCTTCACCTCGGAATTCCTGTCCGAAGTCTCCAGCAGGAGAGGCGCCATAATCCTCACCAAGGATCTCTTCCTTATGGGCTGAATCAGGCTTCGGATCAGAGTCTTTATGTCCAGGTTCATCCAAAGCATCAGGCTTGTCCCTGATTGGCTGTTGCTTCTTCGGTGGTTCATTCGGTGGCTTTTGGGTTGACATTTTGCACTTTTGAACTCTGAACTCTAATAATTATTTTTCATAAACACAAATAGTAGAATGCGTTGAACCAACCAGATTTCTAGCACCCATTATTTGTTATTTTTTCATTTTGTGTTTAAATTAATTTTAAGTTGTCAAGGAATTCATGTAACCCTACCTTAGCTCATTCAGCGTCCTTTTAGCCCTCCATTTTTCTGCCTTTTGAAATCCTTGAGGCTCAAAAGCTTCAGTCGAATGATCTCAAAAGGGAGAAAGATGCGTGATTTCTTAAGAAATTCTGAGCCACCAGGCATATAGTGGCAGGTGCCTTTTCTCTAGTGCTGAAAGCGCCTCATCCCACGGCTCTCGGATTTCAATTTGTTTGTTCTATTGAGAAATTTTCTGGTTTCTGGTATGTTTTGTGGATTTTGTAAATTGGAAGCGAGCGTCATGAATGGACTTTGGCATGAAGAGCCACTTCACTCAATATTTATGAAAGCGGGGAGTGACATTTGAGAAGGACAGAGAGAAAGGAGAGGCAGGGGAAAGCTTAATGGATTGGATGTCATATGCTTTCTCCCTCGGATATTTTTATGAGATCCTTTCTTTCGGGAAACGAGGTCAAACCAGGACTCGGGTAAACCATTACCCTGATTTAATTACCTTTGGAACCCTTAATGGACCACCCTCCTGCTCATGACAGGTGGGCACTGCAACGGATCATCAAAATATTTTACTATTCAATCTTACTTTTAACGACAAAAAGACCAAATGGAAACACTCATTTCTCTCCGCTTTCTCTCAATAGAACTTACAAGCGAAGTAGCCTACTTTTTAGCTGAAAATTCTTTTTAGTTTTTGTATCATCGAAAGGCAGAAGTGTGTGTGACATTGAAGTCTAGCAAGGAGGATTCACTGCTTCAATTTACTTTAGTTGAAGGAGCGTTTTTTCATTCTCTCGACACTCGACTGGTCAAGCTGTTAATGTAAATGGATGTTGGTGTCTATGGAGCAGAAATTCATTTAGTCTGGAACTCTTGTGAATCCCTTGAATGACTTGCCATCCCTTGCCTCATCCATTTCCTGTAGTCCCTGGCTCAATTTAAGCCGTCCAGCGAGTGGCGTTCCATCCTTGACTGCCAGGTTTGGTAATGACTGAGCCTAAAGGAAGTGTACAATTTGAGTCCCCCTGAGACCTCGAGACCATATGCATGAGCTCCATCATTCCGAGCAGAAGGTGAAAGTAGTTTTCATTTTCTCCAGCCAGTAATGCCTTGGCCTTAAATCCCTTTCTTTCAATTATGGATGTAAACCACCGCCATCACACCGGTGATGGTGGGCCTGGTGGATGTAAATTATCCTCCAGAACTTTCTGAACCCATTCCAAACTTCATTACTCTCGGCTGTAAAATAAAAGAATTTGAATTCATTAAAGGGTGATGGAAAACTGTCAGTAAATCATCACTAGGGAACAACCAAAGCTTCAGAACAAATTGCAATTAAACTCTGTATATAACACACAGATCATCTCCCCTCTTCCTCATCATAACTTTTTGTTCGAAATGGAAACTTTTCAAAGCCCTATGAAACTAGAGGTCTGGTTGGTGGAAAAAAGTAATAATGAAGGGCCCATTTCTTCCTCTTGCATCATAACCTGAAAGAGAAAGTTTAAAAGATACGGAGCAGAAACTTTGGGAGAAACAAAGGAGGCTTAGGTTTTGGCCAAATTAAGGCCAGGGACAAAATAATCATCACGGAGGGATTTCCTTGGGACGAATTTTTCATTTTCTTCTGTTCCATTAACCTCTTGAACTTTAGATTATGAAGGAGAAGTAAGGTACTTGCGGACATGTGCATTAATTCAATTAATCGGATTGGAATGAGGGTCTAAATGGTCCTTTTGGAGTTGAACAAAAAGTAATCCTTGACCTCAAAAGAATATTCCCACTTACGAGAATCCTTCAGAAAGTCTCCGAAATGGGAGGTTGAAGGTTCCTAAGGCTTGAGCTCTTTCCCACCACCGTGTGACACACGACACCCGACTTCAATTCTCATTAGACTTTCTAAAATGAGGTAAAAGGATATTCTCAAGCTTGGATCTTCAAAGTCTTCTCGAGCAGTCGTCAAAACCCATTCGAGCCTTCACTATAAACAGGGATGCATTTTTCATGGGGAGTCTCTCAAAGCTTTCCTTTCACTTTCACCAAACAAAAGTCTTGCGTGTGTGTTTTGCAGAAATCCATTCCAGTCACCTTCATGACTGTGGACTGTCGTAAATTAAATTCACAGTGAAAACAAGGTTCAAGGTAAAGAATCATGATTTAAACACAGAGTCCGAATACCAAAGTTAGCTACGAAAAGGACCAAATGAAATTAGAATCTCCTCACTGCGGGTAAAAGAAAAAGAAAGTTTCCTTTATCAAATGGGATTTTAGGATGAAGATGAGTGAAAGTAATGACAAAGGGAGAAAGCAATTGGGGCAAATGGCAAAGGATCAAAGGTTATGCGATGCTCCATGTCAAATCTGCACGTCCTTTACTGGGTTATTATAAACCATGGGAACCGGAAATTCGATTCTAAAGGGAAAGTAAGAGAAAGGAGATCCATTAGGAAAGTTGCAACCAAAGCGTCTTTCCTTTAAGCTCTGTAGCAAAGACTTTAAATCTTAATATTCTTAATTTCATTCTTCTAATGAACTCTAATTAATTAATTTAGCACCCAATGGAAAACCCTTTGGAAAAGGGTGCTTTACTGAATATTCGATAGCCAGAGGTTCTGTTAATTTCCACACTTCAATCTCCTTAAGAAAGTGAGCATGGAGCATGTGGTTCGTTTTCTGGACTTGGAAGATGAAAAGACTTGAGTTGATTAAAATTTTCATTATGAGAATGAACAAAAGTTTTCCCTTTTGTGTGAAGCTGATGATGACGAAGGACGTTTTAGGGGAGAAAGTAAAGGAAGAAAAAGAAACGGAAATTGAACCTGACTTCTCGGCTCCTGCGGTACTCCGTGTAAACGGTACAAATGAAGTCTCCGCTCCGTGGTGGATTTGTTTTCACCGGAAATAAATCATTCGACATCACTTGGTCCCTCATCTCCATCTCTCCAAGAGGTTGACGCGTAAAAGGAACGCCTGGGGCGTTCTTATCTGTTTTGCTTTGCTGTTCCACTCGTAAATCTCTTGGAGAGTGGTCTTAGATAGACTACCTAAAGTAACATGATCACCTTATCTTATTTCTCCTTTCTTGGGATAAACCATAACCAAAGGAAAAACATTAGCTCCATAGCTCCATGGCTTCAACCAGAGAAACACAACAGGAGCAGAACAGACCGTAACCGAAATGGATCAATAAGTACTTCTCCAGTCCACCAAGATGCATTTTAGTAGCCCACTGGCCAGGCTCTAGTGGTCCAGGGAGCTCAATTCAGCTTCTAAAGGTCTTATAGGCTTTCGTCATTTCCAAAAGAATTGTTGGCCTTGGAATAAGATGGAGAGTCAGAGGAAGTAAGATGAAGTGCAAAAAAGAAGAGAAAGCACCCACCTGTGTGTCCTTCCTCTTTCGGGAGATGCACTTTCCGGTTCTTCCAGATTTATCCAAAAAGCATCTGCTTCTAAAGAATCGAAGGAATCATAGAAGGAAATTGGAATGGGTCCGGAAAAAGTCCATTTCGACTAACTTTTTATGAAACAAAGAAGAAGTTTGAAAGGAGAAAGGCTGTACAAAAGGAATCTTTTGGTGTAAGACTACTAACTGTTTGCTCTCAGTTTTCCAACTTTTGTAGACATAAGGAAAGGGGGAGTGAAAGCAAAGATATGATATAGGGAAAGTCCCTTTATAAAAAAACGATTTGAGTCTCTAGCCGTAAGGCCACACTCTCCTGGAATCAGATTTTTATTCAAATGGAATTTCATCCTGTCCTGCCCTTTTGGAAAATTGAAAAATTGAGATTTTCTAATTCCGACTTTCCCTCCAAGTTCAATCGAAAAGTTACTTTGATGAAAAAGGCAAGACTGTTTGCCTCTTACTTCAGAAAACGAAAGTTTCCCAAAGCTTCGACTTTCACTTTCACTTGCCAAAGCTCTGCAGAGGAGAGTTTTAATTCCAGATTGACCATACTGGAGAGGGATGATCTTCTATGAGGGTCTCCTTCGTTTTGTCACAAAGTTTCATCGGAGCAAGTGGAGGAAGCCGTGTAACTTTAAAATTTTTCCATCGTAGCGGCATTTCGGATGATCGGGTGAAAGTAAACTTTGGTGGGTTCGCTGGATCATGAGAGATTGCCTCACTCCTTTTCCCATTATCCTCCAATTTCTCCATCGCAGTAGTGCAGCAGCTTTCCTACGTTGTGCGTCTACTCAAGAACCCGCAGTCGTCACTAGTTTTCTTTTGAAGAGCTAAATATTCACTTTCACCCTGAGAAAGAAAAGTACTGCAGAAGGAGCTTGGGAGTTGAAAGGGAAAGACGTATTCCAAAATAAGGGAAAAGGAAGGACCAGATCAGAAGCTCCTTTTCCTCGCTTCGCTTCCTCCATCCAGCATCTGCTTCTTCCAGCGAGTGTGAAGAACTGTGTCACAAAAGTTGGAAGAATAATGGTGGCATTGCCTTGGCCATTATCACCGGTAAATAGTCCGTCTCCGGTGAAAGAGTGAAAGTCATTTTTCACTCTATTATCCAACTTATTCTCCCTTCAAGCGACAAAAACGTTGAAAGTATTCCAAGGGACGCGAGGAACAAAGTTTAGGAATTTGGTACATTACTGAAGCATATTATTTCCTGAGGACATCATCATTCCATTTGCCATGTGTTGCTCCATACGAGCAGCCGTTTTCTTCCTTGCCAGTGTCCACATTGTAAGCTCTTTTCTTAGCTCTTAGCTATAATCGATGTAATGATAACCTTGTATACTTAAATTTAATTAAAAATACCATACTATCCATCCATCTAGCTTACTTTCCCTTGAACGAATCAACTTAAATCTTTCAGAATCTAAAGGGTTGTGTACAACTAAAGTCTGAGCCTGAAATGTGGTTTTCTGGATCCGACTGGGCCTGTTTTGTTTGAATATTTCTCCTAATCTTGTTATCTTCCGCATCCCTAAGTCTGCTTTCTCTTTACCAAGCTTGACTGAACAATAGGATCCCATTTGGGTATCATTGTTGTTTGAGATGGAAATTAATTGGACATTTCTACCTCTAATTTTAGTACTTTGCAGTCAATCAAATGATCAAGATACTCCCCATGGTCATTTCTAGACTAAATGACGGTAAGTGTAGAAGATAATTAATTTACTCTTTTGGGTTGTGGCAGTAGATTGGTTGCTTGGTCATGCATTAATACCCGGGTGAAAGACAACGTTCCAAGACGTTAATTAATAATTCATGTGTTCTGATCGATCTCTCTTTTCTTTTGGCCTCGAAACAGAACTCCTTGCATCTTCCATGGCGTTCATCTTTTGCATTGCCTTCTTTGCAACGGGATTCATGATGTTCCGGGGAGCAGATGAGGTAAGGACAGAACAAAACCAACCCCTTCCTTTGCCCTTTGCTTATAAACTAAATTTGCCTTGGGGAAAAATTTAAGGAAAAGAGAAAGTTGGAGAAAGTTTGGCAGGAGACGAGGTGTAGATGGTAATTTTTAGAAAGCGCGTAAACCCATAAGTCAAAGGAACTCGACTCGTGCGGGTCATGACAGCGTCGAAGATTTAAAACTTCAGAAAGGAATTTCTCGGATGGAAGAAGAAGCAAAGTTAATTTAAGATTAAATAATTTCAAACTTGGAATTATGGAAGAACACAAACCTTATAGGGATCGATCTAAAACCGAATTTCTTCAGAATTCTTTACTTTAGGGTCGTAAATTGGTCCGTAAATTGATGGATCATGGAAAGAAAATATTTCCAGGAATTCTATAAAACGTCAGTTCTAAAAAGTCACAAATCAAGACTGACAGGGGTACAGTTTGATGGTCCTGTCTTTCCTTGTTACAAAACTTTTTTCTCTTTTTTTAAAAATCAAAGTTTCAAGTTTGTAAAAGGCATCAATTACTCAACAACCACAATTAAACCAATTTCAGTCACACAAGCCCGAGATTACGACCTAAATTCAACGTATTTTAGCGTTAGTTTTTGCTAGTTTTTTTCTTCTTCTGGCGTCCAATTTATACAAAACTCTCCAATCTGCATTTTACTGCATTTGATCAGAAACCAGATTTTCTTGTCGAATTACCTGCCAGGTTTAGAAAAGAAGGCTCATTGGAATTTAAAAAGTTCATTTTTTAATCTGAAATTAACCTTAATTTAAAATAAATCTTAGCAATCTGGATTGATCTGAAGTACACAATAGAGGAAGAGAAGAACTATTCTTCCTAGAAGTCTCAATTTAAAAAAAATTTCATTTTTCACCTGGCTTCTAAATTGTTTTTTAATTGTGGAATCTAAAAGGTTTCAAGTCAGGATTTCAATTTGATTTGACTCACTTGATTCCTGAGTGTAATTAATAAAAGCTTGGAACAAAGCCCAATCGTTTCTTTTGATTTTTTGCAGAATCCGCATGAATTGTGCTATAAAAGCTATCATATTTTCCCCTTTTGTGGAATAGGATTTTTGTAACTTGTGGTTATTGCAATAAACTTGAAAGCAATGGGAATCGAATGTCTCCTTGAATTGTTAGAAATGGTTTTGATGTCTAATGAAAGTGAGTCCGTTTCTATTCCATTGAGGAAGTTAAACGCCACTTGGAAATAACTCCAGATTCCAAGTACAAGAAATTGAAACCGATAGGTTATTCTCTCAGGTATTTCTTGGTATGCGATGGTTTAAAGTTGAAGGTAATTGAACAATTTGATTTTTAAATGAATTCTGACTGCCTATGAATTTAGTTGACGGATACAAAGGTTGATTGCATAAGGACAGAGTCACGAAATTGTTGTTTATGGATAGAAAGTGTAGAAAGTGAGTTCCTTGGTAGTGCATCTCTTGAGAATATATTTGGTTGAAGAGAGTCCAGACAAGGATCCTTGGTTGAAATTAAATTTGAAGAGGGTTACTCAACTAAAACGTGTTTGTTTCCTTTTGATTCATCTTAGACTTTGCTTTCTCCGCTTTCTCCGTCCGTGTCTTGTAGTCATTGTCAACCCAATGTCATTCCATTCCTTATTGGCACTCGTCCTCATTACTATTCAACCCTTCAGACTTTCCCTTGCCTTGTTCCTCCTCTGTGGACAAAACCAATATTGCAGCAGGCTCTGCTGAATCAGAAAGCAAGCTGCTCACTAGACTTTTTAATTGACGAGACACGAGATCAGTAGTCAGATCTCCTTCTCCAACACCACTGCTGATCAATACTGCGGCAGTTTCAGTCCTCCCTCGACACTGTCATGACAGGATGATAACACCCGGTATAATATAATTCCAAATAACA
>VNWY01001821.1:0-11105 GCA_009869845.1 Pseudachorutes palmiensis
TGAATCACTTTCAGAGACTCAGTTCAGGGATGTTGATGGAATGCTTCTGGAGTGTGCCGTCGCAGGTTTTCCAACTCCAATGATTCAATGGCTAAGAGATGGTCAGGTCATTGTGCCCTTTGGGTCACATGGAATGGGCAGGTACAGCTCTAATCTAACCGTTGATGGGAAATGTCGCCTTTACATTCATGAAGTGAAAGATTCAGACTCTGGAGAATACACTTGCATAGGTGAGACACTCGGCAGAATTTTGAGCAAAATTCATTTAATGTAAAGTTGGTTACAAAGTTTTCTTGATTCGTGAGATGATCATGAATTTGGTTTTCTTTAGCACGCAATGATTTATGGTCTGACGAGACCACGGTGTCTGTGAAAGCGATTGGGAAGCCAATACCCCCACCGCGTCATGTCCAACGCCATGACTTTGCCAGCACTCCTGAGCGCCCAAGGGCTGGGACTCCGCAGCTCCTTCCTGGACGACCACCGTTCTTCATTGAGCATCCTGAGCCCAATATCACCGTGACAGAAGGGGATGATCTTGTCTTAACTTGTAGAGTTGGCGGAGACAAGCCAATGAGAGGTTAATCCCTGCATCTGGTTTTCTACATGTGAAGCAATCTGTTTGATTTATTGGCTGTAGTTAATTTGTATCGTGGGTGTCGTGACGTGAGCCTTCAACCAAGAGGATTTCGGGAAACGATTGGTGGTGATTTGATTCGATTCACTCTGAGAAATACAGAGTTGATGGATGCTGGTAGAATGACGATCGAAGCCAAAAATCTATACGGAGTAGACCGGTTCGCCATTTCTCTCAAGGTAAGGCTGGGCCAGAACAGCCATTTGCCAAGAAAAACTTCATTCACAAATTACATGTCACCATCAGCTCTGGAATTAAGTGACTTTTGCTTCAATCGAGTTTATGACGAGAGTTTTAAAGGAATCCAAGTCCTGTCAAATGTCCAAAAAACACATTTTACAAAGGAAGAAAAGAACAGAGTTGTGTCTTGATTCCGCGTCCCAGGCGAAGACGCTTCACTTGTCCTTATCTCTCGAATCAACCTACAAACAAAGATTCCTTTGCGCGAGGAAAGTTGCAGAATTTGGAGAGGAATGCAAATCTGATGCCAGATTTTGTCTATGTTTAAAAATAGTTACTGAAAGCAGAGAAACGAGCAAGGTCGATGACACCCGCACTATTTGGGTCTCAGCGGAGTCTTCTAAGCAGTGGCACTGGAACAGAATGCTACAACCGAAGACACTTCTCTTCAGGTTAGTCGAACAAACTTCCTGCTCCGCGTAGAACAGTTTTTTTGGCTCTGTGTCCGCATTCCCGAACTCGGGAAACTCACTGTTGCTCAACAATGAGTCCAACTTTGGTTGGATCTTATCAACTTCGATCGGAATTAAGCTGTCGCTCTCAAGTCTTCCAATGGCTTCAGCTTGACGAAAATGAAAGTTAGAGCATTCTCTGAAAACCAATTATTCGCAATTATTTGCCTCTTGTTGTGCACAAGACGAGCTAAAATGAGTTTGACCTTGCAGGCGTCCCTGGGAAACTTTCTGAGCCAATAGCTTCAGAGTTGGGACCTTCATGGGTGTCAGTACGCTGGACACGCCCTGAGAGCAACGCCCCTATCCTTGCGTACAAGGTCGAGGCTTGGGATCTAAATGAAGGAGCAAGATGGGTCATGGTGAGTGACCAAAATCAATAAAACAATTCTTCACTGCTCATTTTAACGGTGCTTTGTATGAATTTGCAGCTTGGATTCTCCAAGCTCCCTAGCTTTGAAGCCTTCCATTTACGCCCACGAACGGAGTACTTGTTCAGAGTGACACCAAGGAATCGATTCGGATGGGGTGAAAGTGTCCCCACCAAAATCCCGGTGTCTGTTCGGGACAGATGTGAAATGCCGGACTTTGTCAAAATGCTTCCGTCCCAAGTCAAAGTTTTGAGGGGGACGTCACTTTCACTGGACTGTGAAGTAAAGTCCACTTCACTCTTTCATGAATCTTGTAAATATTTTAGCACTTTTTTGTTATTAGATCCGTGGCAGCCCGAATCCGACAATAGCATGGTCTCGTGACGGCCTTGAGCTTGATGGTGAAACTGGGACAAGGATACGCATACCTGTTGAGTCTGATTTCCAACTATCATGTCACCTTACGAATTCTGTTGGCTCGTTGACCTCATTTTGTACCGTAATTGCTGTTGACGATCCAAATGTCGCTGAAGCAGATTTGCTCCTCCGCACTGGCTCAACTTCTCCGCAATTTACGATGCGCCTTCGAGACCGGAAAGTAGGAGTTGGCCATCCGCTCCGCCTCACTTGTCAAGTCGATGGTATAGGAAAGGTCACCGTGAAATGGGAAAAGGATGGCCAAGATGTCACAGAAACTGCCTACTCCTTCCAAGATAAAAACTTTTATACACTGGAAATATTCAATTTGAAATTAGAAGATATCGGAGTTTACACTGCAAGGGCTGCTAATGAGTTTGGTGAGGTTTCATGCTCCTGCACGGTCTCGGCTTCAACTGATTTCGCCACACCGCCACGGTGGGTGAAGACGCTAAGGGACTATGTCAAAGTCTCCGAAGGAGGAACTATCGTACTTGAAGGGCAATGCCAAGCCTGGCCCAATGTGTCGATCAAATGGTTCAAAGATTCCAACCGCCTTCGCTGCTACAACAGACGCTTCAGATACGAATCTGATAGCCATGGTCATATTTCTCTTGTCATTCAGGACAGCTTAAGCACTGACACCGGGATTTATTCAGTCATTGTTTCAAACGAGCTGGGCTCTATTGAAAGCATTTGTTGCGTCGAAGTCATTGGGGATGAAGATGAGAAAAAGGTGTCAAGCTCTTCGTAAGTTTTGATCTTCCATACTTTTCTTAAACTTCACTCTTTCTAATCTTTTAGGTCAACCAGTCTCGATAAGATTCCAAGCGCACCCAAGTTCCTACGAAAGCCAATGTCACTGACCGTTCTGGAAGGGGACACAGTCGTAATTGAATGCTCAATTGAAGGCTTTCCTAAACCGGAAGTGATTTGGCTTCGCGACTGGCTCAATGTAATCAAAGCTAAACTCGATTGATCGCAAATGCTAAAAACAAGCTTCTTCTACAGCCTTCGTATTACAAGGACGCAGAGCACTACGAATTAGAATCGGAAGGAGACACAGAGTACAGACTGGTCATACCCTGTGTCAAAATCGACTATACCGGAAGTTACACCGTTTTTGCAAGGAATTCGCTCGGAAGCTGTAAAGCTATCGTCGTTTTGGGCGTCAATGCCAGTGAGTTTTATTCTGTGTTATGATCTAGTGGTAAAACAGAAGCGACAGCTTGTAAACCCATATGGTTATTCGTGTTGTCAGGGATTGACGATGGCAAGAGTTCGATCCAAGTTGGACCAACGCTAAGAATCCCCAGGATTCTTCAGCCCCTTACTAACATGCGTTGCTGTGACGGAGACTCTACGACTTTTAATTTTGTCTCGGAAGGGGAAGATTTGACCTACGTCTGGGACAAGGATGGGAAAGTAATTAGTTCCAAGGGTCCCAATCCCGATTTCAAAGTTAATGGCTCCCAATTAACCATTTCAAAAGTCTACGGAGAAGACGAAGGCGTTTACCGCTGCAAGGTAAACTGGACACGACGCTTTTATGAAGCGACTATGCTTATGATTTCCATGATTTTGCAGATTTCCAATTCGTTGGGAAAGGCTGAAACAAAGGGGTGCCTGGTAGTCGATGGTAAATTTTTGACATAAGATTTTATACTCTGATTGTATTGGGTAGTTATTATGTTTCTCTTTTCTCGCAGCCCCTGTCATGGACGAAATGAGAAATTTGACCTCACTTGACCCTGACGACATTGCTAATGCATCTACTTTCTCCACAGCTCCATCTCCAAGTAATTTCCGTTATGCATAATTGAAATCTAATTTCCTTCTGAATCTCAATCTCAAGGTCATCGGCAGCTCAGGGCTCCACTTCCTCCAGTCCTCTACTTCCACCGTCCTCCAAAGTTCTTTGTCCTTCCTCACAACCGAATTGCAAATGAAGGTGACAATGTTCGATTCCAGTGCTCAGTTTGTGACGCCACTGTCACCACATGGGAAAAAGGAGAGCACATCATTAGTCCAAGTAGTCGCTACGGAAAGAAAGAAGAAGAGGATGTTCGTGTTCTGGAGATTTCAAATGTGACCCAAGCCGACGCCGGAGTGTATAGAATTACGCTAGAAAATCACGCCGGACGAGTCGTTGCTAATGTTCGGTTGGACGTTGTTGGTAAGTTTTAATGGAAGAATGGAATAGCCAATCATTGGATTTAAGATGTCTTCTCCTCTTGGAACATTAGGTCGTTCTCGAGGTGGTGAACGAATTCGTGCTTGGAGTTCATCACCAGTTGACACGGGTCGACGAGGAGGTCCATGGGATGAGCACGACGAAGACAAATAAAAAAGACAGTATTACAAGATTCTCTTTGGATGCTCTTTGGATGCTCCTCCATCCGAATTCGACTTTTAGGCCTATGACATCAACATTAATTTTATTTTTTTCGAGAAAGCAGTGATATTAACCTTGGGTGAAAATAAATCCGGAATTCTACTGGGTTTTGGCCGATTGGAGGATGTGGCTTCCAGTGTTGGGATTTCACTAAGTAGTGCTGAAAGACGAGACGCTTGACCTTTGAGTCATGAGTCAGGGTGCTGTGGGCAAGAGCGATTGACCTTGAACCAGTCATCGATACAGTTCTTATGATAGACGCAGAGACACGGAAGTCGAGCGATCAAGTCTTCTTCCTCAAGCTCTTCCAGGCAAATCACGCATTCAGTACCTTTGGATTTCTCAAACTTTGTCTTCTGCAAAAAATAAAATAAAAATTTATTCAATTTTCTTTCTTTCTTAAGAAATGGAAGCAGGAGACTCCATTTTTTAAAATTGAAAATCGTACCATTGTAATGAAGTCTAGGCCGTGTGAGACACATGACTAAATGTATTTCAGGATCCTCTGAATCAGGACGGACGGATTTGAAACATACTGGACACTTGACCTCCTCATTGACCAGAATCCTGACCACTTGATTCATATCCGAGTCCCTTTCTTCAATTACAGGGTGATTACTCTTCACTGCACAGGAACCCATTTGAACGCTTGGATCACACATTGGAAACAACACTGCTCCTATGCATTACGCCGATGCCACACACCTTCAATCCTAATTTCTGGACGCTATAACGATTACAATAGGTTCGAATGCATTATAGAAGGGAAGATTTTTAGAACGCTGCGCTGGGTTAATTTGTGGTTTACAACAAGGGGAAAGTTAGGAGGTTAGGAAAGACGTCCGCTTCCTGAGCTGAGCGACAGAGAACTGTGTCCGTTGCCGTGAATTCCCTTTGACGTTTCACATTTTGTTTGAATAGTTTCTGGACATTATTACTCGTGACATGTCAGGAGCTGAATCGATTCCGAATTAATTCTTAATGAGGGATGAGCGCTGCCGCTTGGAGAAAGGACTTGGAGAAAGTTAGTCTACGGCAAAACAGCCAGGGAGAAGCGCTTCCATTTTCCAAGGTGGAACTCCCAATAAATGGATAAGGTGGAAGTAAATAGCATAAATGACATGGGCAATTACATTATGCAAGGCGAAGGAACCGTATTTGGAAACCCAGAAAGTAATAATAGCCTATATTATTGGATAAATAAAGTCAATAGGAATAATAATGTTAATGAATTAAATCTAAAGGAAAAGGGGCTTTTCCATATTAATCCTAGAGGTGACATGTCCACTTTGGTCCACTGGACACTGGACCAAGTGGACAATGACCAAACTTGTGACATTTTTCCGCATGTGCAATTATTCATGTTCCTGGTTTCTTTGAGAAAAATTTCTCCACGCTTTCACCTGAGCCCGAGAAATTGCCTTGCCTTATTGACAACTGCCAATAACCGAATAACCTCAAGAATTACTGGAAACGGGTAGCCTTGAAGTGTACCAATAAAACTTGCTCAACTGAAACTTGTTTAAACCTTTGGCTAAACTCGTTTCGGTTTATTTCTGATTGCCGAAAATAAATATAAGTAGTTTTACCCTATTCTTAAGATTTATAGATAGCAATATGATTGATTTCGGACTAGCACTTTCCCTATGTATCATTCGTTTTTGGAAAGTTTTGGAATGCCTGAGAACATGTTTCCAGCTTTTAACTAATTGCAGGGCCCGATTAAATTCAAGAGCCTTGAACAAGTGCAATTAAATCAGAGCTGCAGCTCGGGTTCTAAAATAAAACCAAGGAATTAGATAAAATAAAAATTCAAAATGGGTTTAAGTTTATAAGTATAAATAGCGCGAGCGAGGTTAAGAAGCTTTAGAACAACCTGTAAAATGTCAAGACAGGATTTCGCTGATTAAAATATGTGAAAACCCTTAGGAGAATAGTCATCAGTCAGTAACCCGTGTGCTCACGTGAGCCTAACCATGTTAGAAGACGCTTGTCCGTGCACTTCTCAAGGATCCTGGATTCTTCATCACTTAAATGCAACAGGGTGGACACAACTTTGGTCAAGTGCTGGGTCTGAAAATAAGGATTGGATAAGTAACGCTATAACGTACGGAACGGTGGTTGTAAAAAGCTCACCACTTGGGGATCTGGAGAGGTAACGAATTTAAAAATGACGGTCTTCAAGTACTGGAAATTGACATCCTCTGCATACGACCGTGCGGAATCAACGGTGGAATTGGACGACGGGATTACAGCTGGCTCGGTATCAGTTTGACTGGAAATTTTATCATTCGAATTAAAGTATAACTTAAGAACTTTAAATCCTTTACCTTATTTCTTCTACGCGGACTTCACTGGCCATGGAAGCTAACGAATTTTGGCTAGCACTTTTGGAAAAAAGTTCTCCTGATTCGGAAGGCATCTGCAGCTGGGAATTTCCTTTCATTTCTTTGGCTAGAGTTTTTCTTAAATCTTGGAGTTGCTGTTGTCTTAACTTGAGTGCCTGAAAATGTAAATCAAAAACGGTTTAGCAAGAACTTGGTTTTCATTCTAAAAAGTGATTTTACCTTGTTTTTATCACTCAATTTAGCTTCTAGTTCTCTTATCCTCTCCTTGTAAGATTCGACATCTTCATCATCTTCGTCTTTCCCATTAGAAACTTGCAGCCTCGTTGACTCTTCAATGGTAACTTGTAGCTCTTGAAGTGAAGCTTCGCTTTCCTCTAATTCACGCTTGAGGTTATTTATCTCAGCAACTGTGACCTCACGCTCGACGTCGAGCTTCGAACGTTCAGATTTCTCAATACCTAGATCTTCAGCAAGGATGCTGTTCTCCGCCTTTAACCTCTCAAGTTCTTCATGAAGCTTAATGGCTGTACGCAACTGGTCTTCAGCTTTGCTTTCAAGGTCACTTCTTTCGCTTCCGAGCTTAAAAGTAAAATTGAAGTTAAGAAACAATGAAGTAATCTACAGGCTGCGGTGTTCATCGTACCTGTCGAAGTGAAGCCTCTGAATCATCTAATTCACGTTTGAGGTTATTCATCTCAGCCAGTGTGATCTCACGCTCGAGTTCAAACTTTGAATGTTCAGATTTTTCATGGCCAAGGTCTTTTGCAAGGATGCTGTTCTCCGCTCTTAGCCTTTCTAGCTCTTCCTGGAGTTTCATGGCTGCACGCAACTGCACTTCGGATTTGGTTTCAAGGTCACTTTTTCCGCTTCCGAGCTTAAAAGTAAGACTGAAGTTAGTTAGCTCACAATCAAAAGGAGAGAAAAGTAAAGCCGAGCTGTTATTAGTACCTCTTGGAGTGAAGCATCTCTAGCCTCTACTTCACGCTTCAAGTTATTCACTTCAGCCAAATGCGATCCCACGCTCGACTTCGAGCTTCGAATGTTCGGACTTTTCATGACCAAGATCTTTTGCAAGGCTGTTGTTCTCCGCTCTTAACTTTTCTAGTTCTTCCTGGAGTTTCATGGCTGCACGCAACTGTTCTTTAGATTTGATTTCCAGGTCACTTTTTCCACTTTCGAGCTTAAAAGTATGATTGAAGTTATTAAATCAACCAGTGAAGTAGTTTACAAACCACGCTGTGAATCTGTACCTCTTCAAGTGAAGCTTCTTTTTCCTCTAATTCACGTTTGAGGTTATTCATTTCAGACAATACGGTCCCACGTTCGACGTCGAGCTTTGAACGTTCGGACTTTTCATGACCAAGGTCTTTAGCAAGGGTGTTATTCTCCGCTCTTAGTTTTTCCAGTTCTTCCTGGAGTTTCAAGGCTGCACGCAACTGCTCTTCAGCTTTGGATTCAAGGTCACTTTTTCCACTTGCGAGCTTAAATAAAATTGAAGTTATTCGACTCCATAATGAAGGAAACAAGTTTCCTTTTTTCGTACCTCTCGAAGTGAAGTTTTGCTATCCTCTAATTCACGTTTCAGGTTATTCACTTCAGCCAATACGATCCCACGCTCGACTTCGAGCTTCGAATGTTCTGACTTTTCATGCCCCAGGTCTTTAGCAAGGATACTATTCTCCGCTCTTAGCTTTTCAAGTTCTGCGGCTGCACGCAACTGCTCTTCAGATTTGATTTCCAGGTCACTGCTTCCATTCCCAAGCTTAGAAATAAGATTGCAGTTATTAAACTAACACAAGGTTTCAAAATGTGAAGTGTAGTTTACAAACTACGTTGTTAAATCTGTACCTTTTGAAGTGAAGCTTCTCTTTCCTCTAATTCACGTTTCAGGTTATTCACTTCAGACAATGTAATCCCACGCTCGAATTCAATCTTTAAACGTTCGGATTTTTCATGATCAAGGTCTTGAGCAAGGCTGTTGTTATCCGCTCTTAGCCTTTCTAGCTCTTCCTGGAGTTTCATGGCTGCATTCAACTGCTCGTTAGCTTGGGTCAGTTGAACTTGGTCGAGGTCACTTTTTGCGATTTCCAGCTTAAAAGTAAAATTGAATTTATTTAAACACAACCATTTTCATTATGCCAGTCGCAAATTCTGCGAAGGACTTCAAAACGACACGAACCAATCAAAAGAAAAATTACCTGAACTGTTGTTTTTTCAAGATTGTGCAATGCTGCGTCCCGCTCCGCTACCACACTCTCCAGATTACTGAGTTGAGCCGATGTTTCCCGTTTGAGTTGTTTTTCTAATTCTGAAAGCTTAGATTTTTCTAGGTCAAGGTCTCCCTGCAATCTGGTGTTTTCTGCTTTTTGCCGCTGGCTTTCTTCCTTTAGGTCCTTCACAAGACTCGATTCTTTCTCAGCTTGAGCACTTCTTGACCTTTCAACGTCACTTATGGCAGTTTCCAACTGAAAAGAAAAACATCAATTTTATCATACTAATGTGATCAACAAAGTTAAAGTTATACTTGTCTTGTCGATTCATCCAGTGAGAATTGGAGTTCTCGTAAGGCAGTGTCTCGAGATTCTATTTCTCGCTTTAGATTAGTGATTTCTGCCAAGGTATCACCATGCTCGTGTTCAAATTTCACCCGATGTAACTTATCACGATCTGCATTTCTTAAGATGCTTTCATTTTCTGCCTTTAATTGCTTATTGTCTTCAGCTAGCTCTTTCGCTACACTCGTTTGCTCAACTAGGTCAGCATGGGCCTTTTGAAGATCCGCCTGAGCATTGAGCAACTAGAATAAAAACAAACTTTCAGTATATTTCGTAATCAGAGTACAGTATTGTCTTTTCATTACCAAATGCTTCACTTTTGCCATTTCTTGCTTTGTAAATCCTTCTAACTGGTCCATGTCATCCTGCACACGAGTCATCTTAAATTGATAGCTCCCTTGCATAGTTTTAATTAATTCTTCCGCTTTCGCCTTTTCAGTTCTAAGCTTCTCCAGCTCTTCCTCTTTCGAACTGTACTTCACATGCAAAGTCCGCTTCTTGATTTTGTATCCTCTCTTCGTATGTTTTCTTCATCTGCTCACATTTCCTTGTCCACTCTGCATTGACTTTCTTGAGCTCCGGTTCCAGCAGGTCCCGTACTTTTTGACGAACCACTGCTGCAGCAGCTGCTGAATTAGATGTCGTATTTGCCGTTGACGGTACTGACAGAGATACCGGAGCATTGGCACTGCTTGCATTCGGTGACGTTGGTTCATCATGCGAATGGAGATCTACCAAGCTTGCCATCGAACTTTGACGGGAGCCGAGTGTATTCGGTGTATTTGTTCCCTACAAATCATTGAAGTTGGGAATTAGCATACATAATGATTAAAAGTCCTTATTGACTTTAGTTACCCTCCCTGGTAAAACTCAGCTGTTTTTGTATGAAAATTATAACAAGGTTACCTGTGTACTTCCACCCACACGTCGGTCACCGCTGCTGAAGGGATTGGTCAGTGGACTGGACAACTGACCCAGGTCACCTACTTCATCTTCTATTCTCTTTTTCAGTTTGGCAAACATTTTACAACTTTAATTAAACTGGAATAAATTGCACAAGAATCACCACGATTTATGACATAAATTTTTCCCAAAAAAATGACAAGTTTTGTTGACACAATTTGAAATCTGCCAGACGCTAAAGGTAAAGGTATTCCTCAGATCCTCTGATCCAGACCTTTGACCTTTCAAGCGATGAAGTTAATGATCAAATAATTGATTTTTGATTAAAGTAGGTTTTAATAAGAAACCTTTTCGTCAGAAAACCCTGGCCTCCCATTGGTTCCTTATGGGAGGCCTTAGGGGCCTCTGGTCAGTGGTTAAACTCAATCCTTTTGGGTGGAGCCGTGCCGTGCCACCGCACGGCATAACCCGCTCCTTATAAAAGCAGGAATTTGAGGTTCTCGGCTTAGCTGCTGCGCGTTATAGACACACTGCGCGCTATAGATGAATTGAGTTCACTCGTCAAAATCTGCGCGCCTCTCTGCACTCTGCTTCTGCTGCTCTCCAGGAGAACCCGGACATGGCTGCCATTCGGAAGAAACTCGTCATCGTGGGCGACGGTGCTTGCGGAAAGACCTGTCTACTCATTGTCTTCAGTAAGAATCAGTTCCCGGATGTATACGTACCAACCGTCTTCGAAAACTATGTGGCTGACATCGAAGTAGATGGCAAACAGGTAACATTCCAA
>VNWY01001822.1:0-11097 GCA_009869845.1 Pseudachorutes palmiensis
CGTCATGTTTGAGTCCTTTGGCGCCCCCTCCTGACACTTCACTGACACTTCTGAATAATTGATGATAGCTTCTTGTCTTGGTGTAGCTGATTGAATTGAGCACTTAATCCAATTGATCTTCAAGACTTCCCTGCCACTGGTTAAAATCACAAGTGACAGACGTGCGGTCAAAATGCCAAGAAATGTCATTCTGACCGCAATCATAAAAATGGAGCGTGCTAACAACCTTTGTGTTCATTTAGAATTCCGCCATTGTCTCATTCCACATTCCTTGCCAGGCATAAATGAATGGAAATTCGGATTTTGAGGTCCTGTCCTGGTTAGAATGGGACATTCCGCAAATCTAGAAAAGATCAGCATGACCTAATGATCATCCCAAAGGACAATGGGGGTCGTCCTCTTTTATAAGTTTACTTCATGAACTCAGATAGGAATTTGGAACGCATCCCACGTTCATTCCATGGTGACTTCCTTTTACTCAAGTGAAAGCAAAACATGATGCTGTCTTTTGTACAATGGGAAATTCCAGGAAGTAAAAAAACAGTTTGGAGGGAATCAACAAGAAATCCGGGCTGCCAGTAGTGTTCGTAAATCACTGCGGTGATGCTCTTGTTCTTGATTTCTTGCCCTCATGATGAGAACCCAGAACCCGGACTGAATTTAAATTGGTTTCATGGGGTCCTAATTAATTGAACAAAAGCCTTGGACATTGTATAATAAACCCAGCAAGTTTCTATCAAAATGAAGTCGAGTTACACAAAACGAGTTTGTTGTAAAGATCTGCGACTGACTTGGTTTTGGAATTAAGCGATCAGTCAGAGCAAACGGCCTTCCCTTGGGGCTCCTAAAAATGTCACACATTCGAATTAAATGGTCGAACTTTTTCCTTATTTTTTCAGACACAGGGACTATTTGGTAGAAGTCGAGGATCCTGATGCAGTGCTTGATATGCTGGCAAAACTTGGACAAAGTATCCTCAGGGCACAACACGAAGGGTCAAAGTGAGTAATCAAAATTAATTCAATCAATACATGTAATAGTCACCGTTGCGTGAACCTCAATCAGAGGAAATTAAGTTAGGGGCATGTGACAGTTGCACGGAAATCCCTTTGAAGCTTCCCCCTTGGGAATAAGGACATGGAGGCCCTCTGAAGACGTTATCACGCACGCAGATATTGTGCCTGATTTGAATATATTAAAAGTATTCCGCGTTAAACATTAATATCAAACATTGACGGAATTCGTTATGTAAAAATTAATTAAATAAAAATGTAAAGGGTAAGCATCCAAGCGTATTACAAAGGAATGTAAACAAATCCCACGCCCCGGCTAAGGATTGAAAATGGGATAAACGGTTTCAGATGAAAGCACTTTCTTTTATATCTTTTCAAGTCCTGATGTTTAAGAACATTTCTTTGTTCATTTCCAATCAACATTTGCTCAAGTGTGCATGAAAGAATTGAATTCTTTCAATTCCTTATTCATTAACGGTGGCGTGTGTTGAAAGAAGGGATTATCCTGTGGTCATGTCCCACGCTCTTTAAAACCCACTGCCCCATTGTCCCAAAAGGACTTAATAAATTGAGACCAGTGGACCAGCGGACTTGAATGAAAAGATCTCCTCAAACTTTTACCCTTATCAACTGGAAGTTGGGAAAGTGCTGAGACAAGGGTGAAAGTGCACTTGAAACTGCAGCTCTTTATCCTGCTAAAATGGAAGTTCTTGGTTCACAGCCGATTAATTAAGAGCGTGTGGCATGATGGTGGCATTTGGCTAAAATGTGGCCGAGTGCCACAGTCATCTAGTTCTCTTTATACGCCTGTCTTCACATGAAATGGATTCTAAGAGAATAAATTCAGAGGCAGCCTATCTTTGACTTAAACTCCCACGACAGAAGCCCCTGGCTTCGGAGGAATGGATACTTCCTTCCTTTTGTCACTTTTGGGGAATGGGACTTTAAACCGACTTTCTTTTCTTTCTTAAAACCGATCCTACTTCTGTAGGGAGGTTTGCTGTTGAGTTTGTAATAGGAGCTGGGATTATTGAAATTGAAGATGCTGCACATACTTTTCGATTCGGTTTATGGCCACGAACGTCTTTTCCCAGCAATCCTTCATTCCACCGATCCAACTGTTTTGTTCCCGACTTTCAGTCAATAGAATTGCACAAGAGACGTTTGTTTGTCAGTTTTGGTTTCGGATTTCCTTTTGAGTAGTGCCAGTTCCGGGGAGTGGGTTGCTACACAGAAATTCGAAATGAGTCCATGTAATATAGTCCAATCAAAAACGAAAACGGGCTCACTTAGGCCCTTTATTGTTAACCAACGAGCTCATTTCAAAACAAAAGTTCCCCCACGCTTTCTCCATTCAAGGAAGTTTTTAAGAAGCAACTGCGCATGCTGTGATGTTTTCACTCTCATTGTCAGGGTGAGTGGGTTAATTACTTTCCCCAGTTTTTGTCCATTGAATGGAATATATATAGAGAGAGATTTACAATGGAAAACGAAAGTGGTACCATGACGTTGGGGAAATGTTTGAAGAAGGATTCCATTTTCTTGTCAAGCGTCACAAATACAGCCGGAAATCCACAGAGTCAATGAAGGATTATGCACAGGTGATAAGGGGGTGGAAACTATAGATTTTCTTTTTCAAAACAACATAGGGAATTGGAAATACCAATTTTTCAATCCTCCATGTTTCCCGGGTTTATTTGAAAATGTCCTTTGAAAGGCGATATACCTTTGGTTTCAAAAGGCTTTTGTAATGCAAGCATCGAAGCGTGGTGGAAAGTTGAGGTATTACAAAACCATTCCACAACAGAAGTCTAACAGGTGGAAACGTTATTGAATTCTCTACAGCGGAAACTGTGGAAGAACGAATAAGGAAATGCCGCCTTGAATTCTCAAGCGTTTCAAACCTTTATTTTGACTTAGAATTAAGGTCACGAGAGTGTGAGATTACCCACATCACTTAGAAATGAAATCGCTAAGGGTTTGTCCAATTAAAAGCCGCGTCCAAATTAATTAATACCTTACAAGGAATTAATGAAGAACGGGAATGGGGAGTTGGCTACACAGCTTCCAAATTCAATTTGCCACCATGAGACAAACTTAATTTGACTTTTGTTTGATGCTTTTCAGTACCAAGCGTGGACTAGACTTGGGACTTGGACGAGGTTTTTCAGGGAGTCAAGCAGCAAAGCACCTCATGGGATTGGCAGCAGCAAATTTTGCCGCTGGACCGGGAAAGAAGAAGCGTGATGGAGACGGCGTAAATGAAGTCGCAGATGGAAACTCAAGGGAATATTAATTAGTCAGTTTGCTCTCATTTATTTTTACCACTGCATTTAAAATAGGCCTTTAAGAGTCGTGTGTTATGTGGTTCTAAATTGAGGGAATGAGACATAAAAGACAGGATTCTACCTTGAAATGAAGTTTGTAAATTGGAATCACGTGCTAATCACACATTCAAACCGGATAGGCCTCTCCTTCTAGCTTTTGTTTCATACTTTAGTAATTTATAAAAAGCAGATGATTAATGGTGCTGATATTGTGATGATTCTTTGTGTATTTAAACTCTTTTGAGGTTGGAATGAACTTGAGTGACACCGTGGAGATGCAGTTTAATACGACATAAAAATCTGCCTTTAGTTTTGTTTTGTTTAATGCTAGAATGTACCTTGTAGATTGTGTTTAATGTAATTTAATTCTTAGTTCTTAGAGACTAATGAGAAGAATATTTGAGATGATAAAGGAAATACGCCAGCATTTATGATTAATAAGAAATAACAAAATTGCTCTTAATAGCCTAATCAGTTTCATAAATTCCAATGCAATCTGTAATCTTCACATCTGTAGCTTCACAGTATATCGATTAAATTATTATTTAAAATTTCCGATGCTACATTCTTCCTTGTAGGAGCTGTTGTTGGATACTGTTGCTACGTTTATTTTTATGTCGGAAAAATAACAGACAGTTATCGAGAGGGCGAAAGGGCAAGGTCACACTTATTCCATTTGAGTAAGATGAAAACTCAGTTTCACAACATTTGCCACACATATGCTAGATTAGAAACACTTCAAATGGGATGTTATTTTGAACTCTCACAAAACTGTTCAATTATTAGGATTCGGTTTGCAGTGCCAGACACAAAAGCCGGGAAATACTGGTGAAATATACAACAAATGCTTGTGATTGGGACTGCAGATGTAATGTAACCATTTCAAATGTGGTTAACAGACAAAGAAATTCAAATGACAAAGTGATATCCATGAGCGTCAAGTTTACGAATAAAAAGATTATGTTTAGGCAGAAAACGACCTATGACTAGAACTTCTGTTGTTTAAAATCGGTCTGGAGTAGTAAAAACACATGGCCTTTAACTTATTTCTACAGATGAGGGAGTATTCGTACCTTAAACTGACCCAGAGGGAAACGGCAAAGTCCGACATCCGTTTGTAACTCAATTTTACAGGGACTTTTCTTATAAAATAGTCATTCACAATTGCAAAAATCAATGAGCTACAAATGAGATGAAGGTACATAGAGAACGGCAATAGTATTTTGGAGTAGAGTTTAACAGGTCTCGGAAGATGTTTCTCAAAGGCTGGATTAATGAGTTTGTTGTTATTCTTTTTTCGTTTAAATGCCTCTTTATGCATCGTGTTCATGACTTTTTCTTCATCTATCTTTCTTTGCCATTCTGTGACTCCTGTTTGTTTGAACCGAAAGAGGAACCGATTGGTTTCCAAATTGGGAACCCCTGATATGTAATATGTACTACGTCGTGCATACTTAAGAGGCTCTGTTAGAATAAAACAGTTGACCGTCGGATGACGCAAATGAATTGAAACTAAGAAAACATGTTGGAGTTGTCTAATAGTGGCAAACTTTGTCACGACATTTTCATTTCCGTTGAGCATAAAGACAGACGGGTTCCCTTTGATTATATGTAACCGAGGAAATAATTCAGTTTTGATTCTGAATTCATCTACTTCTGATTCCAAAAAGAAGTGCCGAATAAGCCCTATGTCGATCAGTTCTTTGTTTGTATAGTTCAACTTGCTCAGACGGATGTAGCCATCTTCTTCTGTACTAATGACAAGCTTCCTCCCGCTATCTAGCACTTCTGACAAGTTTTGCAATATAATATCTGGAAACGGTGCTACTGTCCTACTAGTAACGATAGCTTCGTAGAGTGAACAAACTACGATAGTTAAACAACTCCATAAAAATAAGACTGCACTATACTTTGTCACGCACTGTCTTAGCATTATAGCAAATGGAACAAAAAACGGCGCAAAGACGTTCCGCCCTTGTATCTTTACAACAATGCCAAGTAGCACAATACTAATCACAACTAATTCCCACACCGATTTTTCGAGTGGTGTCAACAATTGCGAGAAAACAATGGTATCTTCAATACTCTCATACATACCTTTGCAATACAGTACCTTATGAGTTTCTGTAAGGAGCAACGAGAACGAATATCTTTTCCATCTTTCGTTGTAAATATTTCCAGGAGACGGTGGCAGAGGGATTTGAATAATGTCGAGCGGAACTACGTATTTTCCAAATACGATGTCGGCATTTGGCTCATCAGCCGTTATGCTGAAGTTTCTGTACGACACCAGCATTCCAGAAGCTACAAGTGCTGGATCACAGGAGAACAAATGCCAGAATAAAGCGTGAAATTTTTTACATTTTACATAGTCAACAGTTTTTCTCGGAAATAGGATAGCGGTTTCTTGAATTTTAAGTCTGTTCTGCAATTTCCATGCCCGTTTGAGGTCATCCAGAGAAGGCATACTTGTTTCATTGTTGAGTTCTTGGTAAGAGACACAAGGCCTACAACCCAAACAAGCAAATGTCAATTACTACGCTTGAATTTTTGCCTAGTCGGATTTGAAAATGTTTTCCATACTGGGAAGACATTTTCATCTCTAAATGGACCGAGTACCAATAATGTAAACGTCGCTTGGCAGTAATTTCACGTGTTTCATCTTCCTCTGGATAAAGTAGGAATATATTTGATTCTGAAGATTGTAAGGAATCAATACTGTGTAAATAGTACAACATAAGGTTAGATAGTTGGAAAAGTTGTCCAGGTTTATACAATTTGCAAACGTGAGACTCTAGCTCCAAATCTACTTCAAATATGTAGTTTGGAATACCACGGTAACTGGGCAATGTGCTTTTGTCAGGCAATTTAATTATAAGACTTGGTGAAGGAGAATAGTTTGGCTTCATGATGACAACCGGCGTCAAATAAATGTTGAGCTGTTTTATCTGGCTGTCAGTCAAAGATTTGTCATGACTGTTATAGTATTTCGGTTGCAAAGTAAAATGAAAGAAATCGTTGGCTGACGATTGCAATAAATGCTTGGTAGGAAATGCGTCAGATTTGGTCAAAGTTCCAAAACACAAGAAGAGAATCTGTATTTTCATTGTAAAATAGATTCAAGAAGTTTGTATGCTATTGATTTAACTGTAGCTACAACTGCCTATGTCATGGTCTGTCTATCGTTCTGGGAGAGCCATGAACCTAAAATATTTATCATAATATTTTAGTTCAACAACGTGTCAATTATAAATGTTTGGAAGTCACGCCATTGTCAACTTTTAGCAGATTATTATATTAATATGCAATCGACTTTCAACTTATAAATAGTAAGGGGCATGAAATATTTAAAAAAAATAAAATGAATGAATTTTAGATACCATTTCTGATGCAATGAAATTACTCTAAGTACATCTTGTCCATTACTCAAAACTTTGGTTCCAAAATAACGTGAAATACAGTGATACAATGTAGTTTAATTACACCGTAACGATTTGGAGGTATAAGCCAAATTGTAGTACCTAGTTTATTAATTCAGGAGTTAAACTTAAACGAACACTTTTTTCTCAATTTTCACTTCGGAGTTAGAAAATAATTTCATAAGCCGATTGGTCTGCCGAATTGAATTCGCTCAAGCCAAATAGAGAGGGACTTCATTCAAGCCTAAATTATTTATTAAAAATGGAATAAATAATTTTAATTAGTATAAACTGATAATTCTTTTTTAATACATAATACATAATAATAAGTACAAAATTCAGCTATAAAAATATTTATTGTATGCCGCTTTAGGCAGTCATCTTTAACTGTCTTTCTCTACTCATCCTTTGCTTGGCAATTGGCAAAACATCCAGTCGAATCCTCTGCAGTAAATGACTGACACTGTGCGACTTGTATGTTAAAACAAAATTCACCCCGCGTAATTTTTACTCATGCTGTAAATGACTCCTTGATTTTTGCAAAGAAAAGGACGTGAATTGATCTTCAAAACAATTATAGCAACCTGAAATATTTTTGCTCTTCAAGTTATCTACCTCTGCAATTAGTAGTATTTGGGACTTGAGTTTTTGAACTTCTATCTGATGGGTTATACTCCTCATATCCAAAAATCATTGTAATCTACCTGCTTACACCTTGAGCTATATTGCTTTAAGATGTAATTAAAAATGTTGATTTTGTACCTTGGGCATAGGTACTTGGTTAAACTATTTCCCTTTCTACAGGCATACATAATTCACATGTTCATGCTCCTAATTAAATGAAACCGCAAATGAAACGGAAAACCTCTTCCTCATTTGGCCTGAGACATTTCCACAACCTTTTATCACCTCTCCATGGAAAAAGGTTTCAGCTATTTGCGATGAAGTTTTCGTTCATTGAACTCCTTGTTTCGGATCTATTGATACAATGTATAGTGATTATTCCGTTTTCATCTTCAATCGTACGTCTCCAGTCCCCAATGTTGACAGACTGGGGAGACTGGGGTTCAGTGGAAAAGTGTCCCAATGGCACCTTTGTAGTTGGAATGCAGCTCAAAGTGGAATCCAAACTTGCTCCTCTTCAAGACGATACTGGTATTTACATTACTCTATATTATTTTATTACTATATTCTATGCTTATTATTAGGACTCAACGGCATTCGCCTCTTCTGTCGTGACATAAGGTATGCCGCACCGGTATTTCCAAACACGTGCATGTAGACAATTTCTATTTATTCCAGTGGGAAAATCGAAGACGGCGGAGAACCCTCAATCCAAAGTACAGTTGGACCTTGGGGAACTTGGCGGAGTCAATTCTTTTGCCATACTGGTGTAGCAACAGGCTTTCAACTCCGAAGTGAATCCAGTCAACGGAAACACGACGATACGGTAAGGATTTAAGCTACACCCGTGAATAATGGTTTAATTTCTTTTTTGCATTTAGGCCGCCAATAACTTCCGGCTTGTTTGCTCTGATGGCCAGATCATAGAAGGCGAAGGCACAAGCTGGGGTGAATGGACACCAACACAAATGTGCCGGAAGAGACAAGCAATATGTTCATTGCAAACTCAAGTCGAAATGTCGCAAGGCATTCATGATGATACGTCGCTCAATAACCTAAAAGCAGATTGCTGCGACGTCCCAAATCCGTCTGAAAACTGTATTCCAACAGATTTCTGGGAGTTGGTTGCAGAATGTGACAACACAAATGCCTTCACCCCGACATCCTGCACTTATGAACGGAAAATAGGAATGGGTTATTCAAATTCTCAGCCATCCCCGGGCTCATCTTCTTCAGGCCAGGACAAATCTATTCTCGAGAACCTCGGGTTCTCCCTAGGCCTTGAGGCAAAGGTACTGCAGCAAAAGTTCCATTTGGAAACTGGAATTGGCGGGAAAACTGGATACGACTGGGCATCTTCGAAAACAGATACTTGGAACCACGAGAGCAGGACGGTCATTTCCTTTGATGTGCCGCCAGGGGTGAGGAGTTCCATGGTCCAAGTCGTCGGCGCATGCGGGAACTATTTAGTAAGGACAGCCAAGTTCCAAAGGGTTGACATGGTAGGCGGGACAACGATGATGATGACAGAGACACCTAGCGTCAGCCCTACTACGCTACCACCACAAATGATGTAACAATGCTTTGTGATGAGAAGAATGCAGTAATTAAATGCTAAATAAAGCTTTCTTCATTTTTACACTTTAAAGTCCATAGCCTAGTAATAGCTTGTAGAAATAAAGTGGAAAGGAAAAGGCTTGTGATGTTGAAATCAACCTCAATGCCATTATCATGTTTCTCCTCTGCCTATATGAACCGTCTTGAACTTTATGAACTTGAGTTTAACCTTGTCCTTGTGTAACGTGGTGATAAAAGGATATTTTTCACAGATAGAATCCAAGGCCTTATATAATTTAGACAAAGCTTTCATTCCAAGAGAGCATAGCCGTACAGACAGAATTTTTGAAATCAAGGAAAGGGAGATTTTAAAACATTAGTAGCTAAACGATGTCACCGAACAATTTGTCAGCAGTTCTTCATAAGACTGGAGATATGCGAATGGAAGATCGACCAATTCCTACCCCAAAAGATGATGGTAAGGTTAAAATACCGATTTTTATTTAGTCTGTTATAAACTAAGTTATTGATTTTTCTTTTGCAGAGGTTCAGATCCGAATGACAGCTGTGGGTATTTGTGGCTCTGATGTACACTACTGGATGCGAGGAAGAATCGGCGACTTTATTGTCAAGAGCCCAATGGTCCTTGGACATGAGGCTGCCGGCGTCGTTTCAGAAGTTGGAAAAAATGTCACTCATCTCCAAGTTGGTGACCGTGTCGCAATTGAGCCAGGAGTGCCATGTCGCTACTGCAATTTCTGCAAATCTGGAAAATACAACTTGTGTCCAGACATTCTTTTCTGTGCTACGCCACCAGTCGATGGGAACTTGTGCCGATATTACACTCATGCTGCTGATTTTTGCTACAAGTATGTGTACAGAATTACTGCTTTTTTATTAATTATAAGTTATAAATATCATGCGTTCTTCAGACTCCCTGAGAATGTGAGTGTAGAGGAAGGTGCATTATTGGAGCCTCTATCGGTTGGAGTGCATGCCTGTCGCCGTGCTGGAGTGACCTTGGGCAGCACAGTTTTTGTGTGTGGCGCAGGCCCCATTGGACTCGTCAGTTTACTCGTGGCTAAAGCCATGGGGGCTTCCAAAGTGGTCATCACAGGTAATAAACTTTCTGATTTATGTTGTTAGCAACAAAAGTATAAAAAGTTCATTATAAACTTCTTAGATTTGGTGGATAGCCGCTTGGAGGTAGCAAAGTCACTTGGAGCTGACGCTGCTGTGAACATTGTAGGCAAAGATCCAGAAACCGTTGCAAAATCAGTCGAAGCTGCACTTGGTGAAATGCCTGGAATAACCATTGAATGCTCTGGAGCCGAACCCAGTGTTAAAGCAGCCATTCTTGTACGTCTAATTTTGATTCCAATTTTAAAATTCCAGTATTAAGTTATCTGCATTCGTAGGGAACACAATCCGGAGGTTGCGTAGTTCTTGTTGGAATGGGTCCGCCAGAAATCAAATTGCCAATGATCAACGCAGCAGTGAGGGAAGTGGATATCCGCGGAGTATTTCGCTACGCAAACTGGTGAAAACTAAACATTTAAGCTCGGAGTAGACGCAGTATCTTAATTTTTAATTTGTTTTGTAGCTACCCAACTGCATTAGCAATGATTGCATCTGGAAAAGTTGATGTGAAGAAACTCATTACACATCATTTCACCTTGGAGGAGTCCTTGAAGGCATTTGAAACTGCACGAGATGGAACTGGAGGTGCAATTAAAGTCATGATTCATCCTTGAAACAATTGACTTCACTTCATTCAGAAAAGGCCAATCAAGATTGAAATCTGTTCTTCCATACTATATTTTCACTTTAGATTAGAAGACTACATTTGACTACATTAAAAAATATCTACAACGCTGCAAAATACTTTAAATTATTTATTCGCTTTTATGATTAGAGCTTTCTTTTATTTTTCGAACATGATTCCTTTCACAATACACTCTACATCCCCTATTTTTACCTGTTTAATGATCATCCTGATACTTAGTCTAAAATGCCAACCGGTATGCGGAATACTACTTAAATCAATCAGCTCACAACCCTATAATAGTTATAATAGCTAGAGATTGAATATCATTAGATAGTTTAGTTCCAGCCGGGGTCCAGAGGGCGCCACTCTGGTCCCGGCTGGAACTGGGG
>VNWY01001823.1:0-11095 GCA_009869845.1 Pseudachorutes palmiensis
TAATCCTAGAAAGTCAACATTCCTTTTAAAACGACAAACATTTCCTGATTGGATTTTTACTCACCTGCCACTCTTCTTCTTCTGATGAGGTCAAGAAACTTTGGGATAAAGTCCGGTGGATTGGGGAACAGCTCAATGTCGCTCACCATCACGAAATGAGTCCGGGCGCTTTCCTTGGCTACATTTCGTGCCGTATTGATTGGGTATTGCAATTTCTTGTCTATTCGATACTTCTTCTCGTTCCCGATACTGTGTTCCTTGAATTCACTGCAATTGTTAATTTTCACTAGTTTCATACTGTAGATTCCTATCTGTTCTGGAGAGGATGTCATCGCCACATCTTCCAGCGACTTTGTGTCCAAGAGGAAGTGGAAAGTGACTCGATTTTTGATCCACTCTTTGACCGGAGAACACTGTCGATAGTACGCAATTTTTAGAAGCGCTCTGTTGAACTGGGGTCCAGGGGCGTAGACAGCGACAGAAATAGGACCTGCCCAGAAGTCCACTAGATAAAGGATATTGTCCAGGAAGTCAAAGGTGGCATGAGTGGCGTAGGTCACTGAGTCCAGGAGTTCTTCCTTGGCCTTGACATAGTCCCTGAGCACCGTGTAATCCCCCCTTTGGTAAAAGTATCGTTGGCTCCAGTAATTGTAGAATGGTACATTTGACCCATCGACCTGGGAAGGGTTGGGTGCACCATATTTATTCAGTTTTTCGGTTACGAAGAAAAACAAAGCTGCCTGTGACAGGATTGCCAGGATGAAGATGAGTGTCACTACGTCCAATTTACATCCAAGGCATTTCATTTCATTTGCTAGAGTCACTCGGTGGTTTTGAGGAGGTTTGACACTTTCTTTCTGACATTGACCTCGCTTTGACCTTTCGTGTGGATAAGGATTATCCAGCTTGGCGTGCCTTTCTCCGCTTTCTCTTCACAGCGCCAACTTCAAGTCACCCACAATTCCAGTCGCGTTTCATTTCCTGCGTTTTGAAAACTGGAAAAATTGGTCAACAAAACGTAGCCGTGGGTACCAATTACCTTATTTTTAGACCAAGATACACATCCCGTAACCTCCCGTGACCTTTGGAATGGCTGCCTTACTGAAGAAACGAGCCTTGGCCGAGTATTCACAGTCACAGTCAGAAACAGTAGCAAAGGAACCCGTGCCTAAGAAATTGAGACTAATCAAACAACGCGTACCTTCTGGACAAGCAGAACAGAGCAAAGGAGAACAGCATGTGGCGCTGGAACAAGAGATCATCGCCCTTGACTCGGCGGGTCAATCATCAGCTGATACGTACAGAATACTGTCAACAATTGCGTCGGCGCTTCCTGCTGCACCGGTAAGTCAATGACCTCGATAAAAAGCGACGAATAATTTGACTTTTGGTTGTGTTTTTAGAAAAAGCTGGAAGACTTGCTGTGGAAGAAGCTGAGTTCGGTGTACCAAAGCAATCCAGACCCTAAAATTAGGTCAAAATGCTTATCGATATTGCCCTTGCTGAAACTCAGTGCTGCAGAAGTTACGGTAAACAATCGTTTTAACATTAATGACGCAGTGTTAAGAACAAGTGTATTAGGAGATGAAAACATTGATTTTTGTTGTCAGCTCATGTTGGACGAGATCATTCGGTTGATATCGAAGGAGACTCGAGCACAAGTGATTCTCACTGGTCTCACTGTGGCTTTGCAGCTGGCGAAAACAGCATCCAATCCTTTCCTCAACTCCAGACTAGTGGCCTTGGCCAAAAGGGTAAAAGAACGTGGGTAGAAGCGTTGTTTGGGTTTAATTTTCCTAAATTCTTTACAGTTTATCAAAAGTACGGATACAAAGGTCAAGTGCAAGTGTCTCGAGCTGCTTGGGTCTCTGCTAAGCTTCGACGACTCTTCTTCAGTCCATCAAACTATTCATTTTGTCCACTCCTACTCCCACAGCCATGATCCCAGGGTGCGAAGCATGTCATTCAAGATTATGGTAAGGTTAAACTGCTACTGCTGGGTTTTACATTCTATAGCACCTAGCGCTTATACAGTTTAAAATGTTAAAAACAGCTCCAGCTTAACAAGAAAGGAGCTCCGCTGGAAGTGTCTATATACAAAGAAGTTGTAAACTACTTGGACGATGACTACGAGACTGTGAAACTGGCTGCCATCGAGCTGCTTTGGACTCTGAGTCAAACATATCCAGAAGAGTGAGTTGCCAATTACGTTTTGGCACTAAACAATTATCATTGTCACTAATTGCAGGCTCATTCCGACTCCTGATAAACGTGAAATGATGCGCCTCATTGACGACGCTTTTGGAAAAATATGCAAGGCCATCAACGATCCTTGTGTACAGGTTAGTTTGCTTAGTTCTGTTTCTGCAAGTTTTTTACAGCTTCTGTAAACTTTACAGGTCCGAGTACTGGCTGCTCAGTTGTTGGGGAAAATGCCGCAAGTAGGACAAGCCTTTTTAGACCAGACGCTCGACAAGAAACTCATGTCCGACATGCGGGTACGGAAGTCTTTTCATGGATTCGGCATAAGCCTGTGCTAACAAGTGGTTCCTTTTACACTTCCAGAGGAAGCGTTCAGCTCACGAGCGTCAGCGTGAGAAAGTGCGAGCAGGCGAGTGGTCTACTGGAAACGGCTGGTCTGACGATGCACCGAAGGAGCTCATCGACGCCGATGCTGTGTCACTGATCAGTAGCGGTGCTGCAGGAGCATTCGTTCATGGACTCGAAGACGAATTCCAAGGTAGTGAAGCAGTATACCCAACTGAACTGGAAATTGCTGTAGTCATAAAATTTTTTTTAAATCTTGTAGAGGTTCGAAGTGCTGCAGTTGATTCGCTCTGCACACTGTCGGTGAAGCGTGTGGAGTTTGCGTCGTTAGCCTTGGACTTCTTGGTGGACATGTTCAATGATGAAATTGAGGAAGTTCGTCTCAAGGCCATTGACAGCTTAACGAAAATCAGTAAGCACATTTTGATTTGGGAGGACCAGCTGCAAGTTATCTTGGCTGCAATTGAGGTAAGACAAAAAACTAATCCTGTGATGACAAACTATTCATTCAAATGTGTAAATGTTAGGACACTTCCATCGATATTCGAGAGGAACTTCACAAACTGCTTTCAGTGTGCAAACTGATGACGAAGAATTGTGTCAAGATTTGCCTGGAAAGTTTGCTGGCTAACCTGAGCAAGTATCCTCAGGACAAGCGATCCATTTGGAAATGTTTGGAAGGCGTTGGTCGCAATCATTCGTGGCTGGTACTCCCCCTGGTTCCAAGTTTGCTCAACCAGCACGCGTTCTTTGACACGGCGGAGACAGATCCAGAAGACCCTGCCTACTCCTCTGTCCTTATCCTGGTCCTCAATGCTGCAAAAGGCTGCCCTACAATGAAGAGGCTGTTTGACGAGAAACTCATTCGACACTACCATTACCTTCGGGACACCATTCCTCAGTTTGTACCTGACTTGAGTGACGTCCTCGCTGAGCCTGGACAAACATCCTCCATTGCCACCAATTCCAGTCATCCAGCCAGTGATATCAAGGTGGAATTATCCAACGGAAGGATTCTTTTGAAGGAATTGGTGGGGAAGCTCAAAAACTCTGAGTCCATGAATCCAACCATGAGACTCCAATTACACAAGTTGATTTTGAAGGACTTGAAAGTAAGTTGTTGCTGTAAATTGACAACAAATTGGAACGCGTGAGTGTAATGTTGTTACTTTATGTGCAGCGCCTTTCGGACGTGGACCAAGAGATTTCCATGATGGCGACATTCACTTCCCTTTACATCCGAGCCCAGCTTATTTATACCAACTGCATCCGATCAGCAGGTTGGTTGAAACTCGCCTCAGAATCACAAAGCAGAGGAGACGCGCCGGGGATGAAGAGTGAAATCGAGTCGTTGCTCCAACTCTGCCTCCGAATGCAGTATGGCTTCAGTGGCCTCTCACCTCCAGAGTTTGCAGTTGTCATCCAGCTCAAGCTCCGCGCTTTGGCTCTACAGCTGGCGTATATTGCGCATGGCAGCTCAGGCTCGGCTCTAGCACCTTGTCAGCACCTTCTCCAGCAAGCAGAGCGAGTCCAGGAATATTTGGAAAGCAATGGAAACATCCCACCAGATGACTTCACCCAAGCGCTCTTTCTTCTCCTGGATTCTACAAACGATCCCAAGCCTGGAACTCTCTCTTCTAAATTCCTTCCTTACTTTAACATGTACCCAATTCAGCTTCTCTCATTCTCCAGTCTGGTAAGGGGGTATTGTTTTGTGCCTGATGCAGCTTGGTTTTTATTTTGGTGTATTTGTTTAGGTGCAAATGGCAAGAGCTTCTGTGACTGAGCCGAGTGGTGAATCCGACTACCCACTGAAGTTCACCGCCGGCCTTCTCCTTGGAATCCCATTTGATTGTGAGCTCAACGATGTCACTGACACAACAACCATCCGAATCAGGGTCAGTTTTCCACTAATTTCATCTTTTAAATATTTAACGGAAATTTTTTTATTCCTCATTCTTGATTTCCAGGTAGAGTATCCCGACCAGCAGATTCATTTGATTCGGCCAAGGGCCAGTGACTTTAGACATATTTCTCCAAATGAAACACGGCTCTTGACAACTATCAATGTCTCACACCAGGTAAATTATTCAGCCACCTAATACATCATTTTGAAGTTGAGTATTTATTCGTAAAATCAGGCCTGGACGGAGCCTTGTCCCATCCACATGAGTGTCGTCCTTGACGTGTCTGAGCCAGAGACCAATCTAAGCCGGAAACTGGTGGGGAAGAATGACCCCGTCTACACGATTGACCTGAGTGACAAGAAGCAAGTCTACGTTTTTCCTAAACCACCCAAACGAAGTGTTGTTTGAGATGTGCACATTTTCTTGGTAAAAATACAAATTCAGTCTTTCGGAGATTGGTCACTTTCTTGGTTGTTCCAGTTACGGGAGTAGGGGTCCTTCATTCCCACGATTTCCGGTTTTAGCTGCATTGAGGTCCTGCAATTGAGTCCAGGATCCCAAATTAGTTTTAAAAAACGATGGCAAAGTCATCAAGGGAGCTTTATTTGCTTCTTCAGAACCATTACAAATTGTTATAAATCCATCATAGGTTGCAGTGTTAACTATAAATTGGTTCCTAAATTCCTCTTGAATGTCCTTCTCGATAATTATAAACAATTTCCTCGTCCTTTAGAAATATGGGGGTGTTGATCCATTGGAATCTCGTTTTCAGACTAGGGAGCCCGATCTCTGCTGGTAACTTCCGCTTGTTGGTGCATGTCGCACCACCTTTTTCGTCGTCGTCAGTGGAACAATGGTGCGACTCCCACTGGACATTGACTTCTTCCCCGGCCGAGTGGAGTTGTTAATGTCATCACGCAAAATGTTCCCAACTGTTCGTCCAGTATTCGACTTCCACGCGTTTGCCTTGCTTTGCATCGCCCCTGAGCTTGGTTCCTTCAGTCCGAAAGCGGCATGGAACGTTTTTGGCGCAGCTTGTCTATGATGGAGGCGACGTAGTCGGTTATGCTCTTGACGCGCCGCGAGCGCTGCCTCTTTCTTCTCTTTGTCATAAGCTGCGTACGCTTTTTTGAGAATCTTTGTAAGCTGTCTTCGGATCTTGCTTATTTCGACGATAGAGCTTTGGATGAATTTGAGTTGTCGCAAGCTATCCATCGACGGTATCTATAACATAAAGCCATTATTTCAAGTTCCCAGGGGTCAATGTCAGCAATCATGAAGTTTTTCTTACATCCGGACGCCTTTCCATCAACGCACAAACTTGGAAGTAAAGGTTGCTCGTCGCCATCCGGATCTTTTGACAAAAAGAAAAAGTTACCAGAAAAGTTCAGCAGTTACATTTATAGGTTTTTTACGTTGCTCAGCCCGACAGTCGTTTTCCCAGCCATGTTCTTGACCTTGCTCAATTCTTCTTCTAGCATCTGCTCCTTCGTATTCAGCATGTCAAGCTCTTCGGTCATCTCGTAGATGTAATTATTCAGAAGAACAACTTCGTTTTCCTTGGTCTAAAAAAGCCATACAACAACATCAAATTGATTTTAGGATTTGGATGACTTCCAATTACCCCTTTGAACCCATCAAGGATTTTCTGGCGTCGGAGGACCGTTTCATTTGCATTTTCATCCCGCTCGAGCAAATGGTCGCGATTCCCCATGAGAAGGTTGAAGCGATCCAGCAGCTCTTGAACCGTTTTGAACTCTCCTTGACTCATATCTCGGACTCTCTCGAGATACTTTTTAACCGGAAGGAAGTTCCCCAGTCGTGTAAAAGTCAGGTCTCGAACATCACTGAGCACTGCCTTCTCTTTCTTCAAGCGACGGATCTCTTTATTTTCAACGAAACGCAGTTCATCCTGGAGAGCTGCAGTACGCAAACTCCGCGATTTCTCTTCAACCGCTTCCTTTAAAACACAATTAAACATCTCATGTCCATTTGGGTTGGTTATTGATTGACCTTACTTTGTACCGCTCGTCCAAGCGGACAATATTCTCGTCTGTATTCTTCAGCACCCGGGCTGCATATTGCCAGCGTCGTCGGAATTCCGCTTGTCTATCAGCATGGCGTTTCCGCTCTTTGGCCAAGACAATGTCCAGGCAAGCGATTTCACGACGGCGGCGGAACAAGTCCATCGCTGGAGAGTAGTCGAAACTGTCATAATCTGCTTTATTCCTGGAAGCATCAAAATCTTAGGGTTGCATTTTCACCGGGTCATTCAGTATTGCTTACTCTTGACCCCGGCGACTCATTTCCTCTAGGAAGTATTCCTCCATGTTCTTCTCCAGCAGTTTCTTCGGCGGGGGTGGCGGTGGTAGTGGCATTTTCCAGTCTTCTTTCGATGTGTAAATTAAAAATAGGCGTGTTTAATTGGATCGCTTCTTTTCCGGTTATTACACAAAGTGAAACAAGTTAAAAAAGAGGTCTCGCGATCAAACTACAAAAACGCACTTCCGGTTCATTACACGTCGCTTCTCATTCAAATGGGCCCAAGAAAGCTGTCACCCGCTTTCTAAAAACGCTGCTTTGTTTCTTCAAACAAATTCAACGGCCTCCTGCCCTGGGATTTTAACTTGACTTTTTTTTAATTCTTGAAAACAATAAGTACAAAAAATAACGATTTTTACAAATTACGAATTAGCTTATGAGCAATTAACATGAATAACAATGGAATCCTCCGGTCTTTGCATAAAATTGCACATTACACAGCTTGAGCCTTAACGTGTATGGGGTTGAAAATTGTCAATTAGAGTAATTTGTGTGACAATAAATTAAATAAATTATAATTAAAGCCTTTCAGAGTGGACCCTTTAAATGTTAACGCGGTTGTCCCTTTTGCAAATTAATTGTTGGCAGAAGCTCGCATTAGCAGACACACGCTCCATACGTCTAAATCAATCTCACGCCTCAACTATCCTTTGCTAATTAAGAAATTGCTAAAATAAGATGCGGAAGGTGCTGGAAGTTGAGGATATAAGTGGTGGTACTTGAGCCTCACAAAGTGTCTCAGGGGATGGAAAACACTGACGCTTATATTAAATTAAGTTAATTAAGAATCCGTCACCTTTCCACGGTGTCACATTTCTCATCGTCACAGGACTTAATTAATCAGTACAATTCTCTCAGTGACCGTTCAATATTTCCTTGGCCTCTTCAAGACAATGACCGCAGAGAAAATACAGGCAATGATAAGTGTACCAATTAAGACTACGAGCATGGTCGTGAACCCGAAGGTGGACATGCAGACAATGTCACTTGGAATCTCTGTCGCTTCTACAATTGGGACGTCATCCTGCTCATTCCCTTGAGACAGGTTGGTGATAAAGTCAAGGTCACCCTCTGACACGACGGTGATGACCTTGTTCAGCCCAACGTCCTCCTGAGCATCAGTTGGTACTTTGAAAGTGGTGGAGAACTCGATTATTTCGTCAGCAGTTTCATTCGTAGCGGCGCGACGGCGACGTCTGGACTCTTCTCCGGGGAATCCAGACTTCCCAATATGGCCGCCGTAACCTCCGACTGCAGCACCACCTCCGTCACCGGGTTGAGTACATTGTTCTGCAAAACAAAAGAGCATAAGCTTTAGTCTTCTGTGACCAATTTGTTCGTGACTACTTTGGATTTTTTACCTGGACACTGGTAGCGACATATTTGGATTGTGCACTGGAAGTGGACTTCCATGCTGTCTGGAAACCTGTAACAGTTTATTTTAATTATTATCGACTGTTGAAATAGGTTAAAAAAAACTAAAGTCCAGCTTACTTGAAAGCCTGGAAGTGAGCGTATGACAAGACAGAAGCAGACTGTCCAAAGTTCTTGATCTTTGTAAACTTGGACATGAGCTTGGGCCGTGTGACACATCCCCATTGGTCAACGAGTTGAACAGGAGCACGGACGCCATCATGGGCCATGCAGTTCCGAACAAGCATGTCGAATTTGTTGTCGTCGTCCTTAATAGCCAGGACCATGGTCATTGACTGACCAATCTTGACAAGGCCAGATACTTCAGAAGCCCATGGACCTTTCCCGACCTAGAATATCAATTTTGAAATCATGGTCCTAGAAACCTGTTTGGAGCTATTAATTTCTGACAAAATTTTACTTGAATTTGCATCCAGCATCCGACATTGTCACCAGCAAAGTCAGCCCTGACGACATCCAGCATGTCCACCGGGAATGGACGGAATGTCACAGACTTCTCATACTGGTCATGCCACGTGCAACGAAGCTTCCTTGCCTGATCCCACACTTCTTGAACCTGAAATTAATTGTTGCATTAGTTATGAGCTTCCGATTGGTTCTTGGAATTCCATTATTACCTGTGGATCATATTGGATGACGATGATGTTTTCAAAGTAGGATCCTGATCCTGCCCCTGATTGGACGCCGCCGTATCCGTACAGTCCGTTCTCCGCATTTTGACTCCCTTGTGTCCCACAACTGTCAATTCCAATGTCAAAATTGGCAGAGGTATGTCCCAATCCCGCTGGCAAGTGGATACAGTGGACATTGTGGTAATGACCCTGTTCCAATTAAAATCAAATTAGTAAAACACAGAGTCACAGTTGTAGTAGAGGCTTTGTAACCTTTGAGAAGATGACTCCGAAGAACGGCTTGTCAAAGGCGATGAATACCCGCATCACATTCTTCTCGCATTTGACCTCTAACGAAACGATTTTTGGCATGTCACTGTCCGGGCCCTGTGGCCAAGTAGCTGCTGGCCCTCCTGGTGGAACCGCAGGTGCGCCATATTGCTGGACAACCGGAGTCGGAAACTGTCCTCCCTGCGACGCCAAGTCATTTCCGGTCACAACTTTATGACCACTGATGGACCCTGGAAGTTGAGGACGAGCCCCTCCGTGATGCTTCAATTTCTGCTGCTGGCGGTCGAAGAGTTCACGGAAGACGGAATTGGCCAACTGCGCGTCCTGTCCGACGTATGGAGCTTTTGAGGGCCCTTGGTCACCTCTCAGGGGAAATGGAGGTCCCGGTTGGGCTAAAATCTTTGGCTGAGTTGGTCCTGGATGAGGTCTGTGACCACCACCACCCACAATTTTATGATTCGGATGAATCCCAATTTCAGATGAGACAGTTTGATGGAATTGCTGGTGAATTTGCTGCTTCACATTGTCATGGATTTGTTGGTGTGTAAAATGATTTAGCTGGTGGATTTGTGACACTGGTTGGCCCACTGGGATCGACGGCGGAGCCCCAGAGTACACTTCCTTGCTTTTATGGTATTTGACCTCACCGCTGTGCGGGAGAAATTGCGGATGCGGGGATGAATGCAAACCTTGTGGACCTGATAAAGCGAATCCCTTGGTCAGTTTCTAATTTTTATAAAATCATTTTCCAGTTTGCACATTACCAACGTGCTGTCCTGGTCCAGGGAGGCGGATTCCGATTGGTTGGCCATGGCCATGTTGACCAAATCCTGGTGGCATTGGCAGTACTACTGAGCCAGTGTGTCCCTTCATTGGGAAAGGCATGGGGAAGGGTCGGCCTTGTTCCCTGTGCTCTACAGGCTCATGGTTTGACTCAATGGCAATTTGATCCGGCACATCTCCAAAGTGACCTTGTTTTTTGGCAAACGATTCTTGAGCATTACTGTTTTCTGGGGGGCTTTCTTTACTCGATGAAGCTTCGGCAGCAGCCGCAGCAGCTTCTTCGTTACTGCTACATCTGGAAACCTGAAAACCAGAAAAGGCCAAATTAGTTTCGGCATTGGTGAAAGTGGAGAAAGCACATGACCTCAATGTCACAGCTGAATAATCAATGGAGCATAATAAATAAGAAATTTTGATTTTTAAGATCTGTAGACTCCTGCATTAACTGGGGGATTGGAGTTTTAACTTGGCGAAAAAGTAGGAAAAATCTATTCGGCGTTGTTTCATCACTCCTTTTACTCACATTTTAGAAAATTAATTATTCCAATCGATTAGCACAACTAATTGATTACTAAAATTATTCATGAAGTAAAATGATACAAATACAATAATTTACGTAAACAAGATTGCACCTGATACAGTTTATTACATGTTAAAGTAAAGAGTTAGACAAAACGCACATTTTATGATGTAAATGATGTTTGTAGTTAAAAGTTTAGCAACTTTGATGTCAAAAGATGACCTTTGACACGGGTCATTCAATCATGAAAACGGATTTGAGCAATGTTGAATACTTTATGAGTTATTCATGTTTTTGAGACATTTGTGATGATTGCATAACTTTGACGCCGTTGAGTTTTTCGTGTCCGCTAGCGTGAACATCTCCAGCAGAACAGTTGTTTCTGTCGCATTGGATTTCTTTGACCTCTACACCAACGTAGAGGATGAGTCCAAGGTTTTTCTTGGAAGAGTTAATTTAATTAAAGTTGTTTTAGTGGGTTTGGCAAGAGCGTAGTGGTGCCTGTGAGTGGCTTGATGGGGACGCCCTGCTTGAGCTGAGGGAGGTTTGTGGTGGGCCAGTCTCGCCCCACACCACCACCGCCTCCCGACAAAGCTCCAGGTGGGTCTCCTTCAGGTCAAGGCTGGCTGAAGCTGGGGCAATGCAGACCCCCACTTCCTCACGCCGGTGGGGGATGTCCT
>VNWY01001824.1:0-11076 GCA_009869845.1 Pseudachorutes palmiensis
CATGATCATAACCGAGCCAAGAATTTGGACACTTTGCTGCACAACTGGAGTTCCCTCTCCATCCATTTGGCCGATCTTAATTACTTTCCCATCGCCCATGATTACCTTAACTACTTCCCATAACCAATTATGTTTCTCTTGTCCTCCTGCTGTCACTTCTGCTGTAGCTTGTCCCCGTGCTAACTTGATTGGCTGAAATGAACAGTCGTCCTCCGTCGTTCCTCCATGTTCCTGAAACGTTACATAAACCAAAGTGTTATTTTTAGAGACATCCGATATGCCCTCTGGGAAGCCATCGAAAGTATTTATTTCACCATTTCATGGTGCAAAGTTGGCAAAGGGAGTTTCCATTCTTCTGATCCAAATCCAATCACTTGGATTTTCCCGTTTAGCGTTTGAAGAGTCAATGACATTTTCCCTTGGCCTGTAATTATAACAAAGTCAGCTGATTCGGCTAAAGTGGTTTTAACTTTAAAATCCTTTACTCCTTATGAGAATCAAAGCCAATTCAATTTCTCCAGTCGATATTGCTCTTGAAGATTCCTCTACAGCGTCCTCCAGAGTCGGATAAAGGGACAGCGGAACTGGGTAGTTGATGTATTGCCAAGGCAAGCAGTCATTCTCAACCAAAAATGCTCGGATTTTCTTTAACGTAAAGTCAGCCATATTTCCTAATGTCAGAAAAATGTCTGGATGACTAGCTTAATTCCATGGCTCACGCTTTAAAATAATTACCTTGTGCTTCCTCCGAAGATTCTAGAAAATTCAACATTGTGAAGTTTGAAATTTCGCCGTCTGGAAGAAGTTCCTTCTGCATTTCGTCCATCAATACGTTTTGCAATTATTATTATCTGTCATTAATACAGTTTGGGACTTTTAAAACGCAACCAGCGATTACTCAATCTCGAGTGAAGAGTCTTGGAAATCAGGTTATTATTATTCTGAAAATTTGGAATCTCCACCAATGTATCGGTATACATTAAACCAGTCTCGAGAGATAAAAACGACTTCAGTGAAATAGATATTGAGCACTAGAAACCCGTCTTACTACACTATTGTGAAGTCCATGAATCTTGCCAAAGTTTCTCCAAAGCCTTCAACTCCTCCTGGAATATCACTATGTTTGCACAAGTAACTGCAGGTCAACGCATGCCTTTTCCAAGGTAATTTGTCTAGATCCTTAATTTATTATGCAAATGTCTCTCACAAACTACTTCGCCTCTCGCCACTCCTTTAAGTTGCTCATCTCATCAGCAAAGTGTGAATAAGAAGAAGTAGAAATAAAAACTGGAAATTTCCTGTAAAATTTTCTTGCAAATGTTAACACAGTTGACGAGCCGATGTTATAAAGTTAAACGCAGGTGCCGATAGGAGACAATCAAAACGTCCATCTAACCTTAAAATTTATCTTAATGTTCAGTCATATGTGCAACGGAAACATACGCTTTGTTTGCCTCATATTCTCAGAAAGCGGCTTTGTTTTCCAAATACAGGCGAATATGATCGTTTGTAATAATGTGTCTTATTTCTGCACGTCACACTTTTCCCTAAGCTGGTTAAGTGACTTCTAATCTTGATTTTTTTTCCTTCAGCAACCGAAATTGGTAGTGTAGTGATTTTTCATCAACATTACACCAGTACCCTAACACAGCTTCAACTAGCGCACAAGAAAAATTCTTCCTAAAATGTGCGCCATGCCCCCAGGGAATAATTTAAGGGGAAAATGAAAGGAGAAATTGTAAACGCACTAAAAGAAAGAATTAGAAATTGAATGTTTAACTAACTCGGAAGATTTTATTTAAAATCACACAATTGAATACAATCAGCTTCAGGCTTTGGATAGGAAGAAAATTCAAAATACAAATAGAATTTTTCGAATCTAGAACTTCGGAACCGAATGAGAGAGTTGACTTTATTCACTAAAGCGCAAGCGGTCCTACCAATTATACTTTTGCTAGTAATTTCCCAATGGGACAAAATTAGTTAAGTTTTTATCCTGTACCTCTGACTCATTTTGCAAATAGCTTTGATTTATACGTTATTAGTTATTATAGCCAAGCAAGAAATGACATTTTATCTCTGCATTAACTCCTTCAATAGAACGAAATTGCTTACGAAGGATTTGAAACTTGAGAATCTACTTCCTTGCTCCAATTAATTGTGGTTAATCGTGTGGTTTGAGAGAAGTCTGCCTAATTGCTTCCCTTTATATCAACTAACCACTATTACAATAATCAACTTCTCACAAGCTAGTTTAGTTCTATTTAGAATTAAAAGAGTTTGGACAAAATGAAGTTGCTGGTGTACTTGGCCATTGGAGTACTGCTCATGGGCATAGCCTTGGATCTAGCTGATGGTAAATTCCTATTTATTCACTCAATAAATAGAAATGAATATTTTAATTATTTTTGCAATTCGTAGCTGGCTGTTTATTACAGAGTTATGACCTCTGCACATTGAAGAACATACCAGGGGATATGAGAACCGAATGCTGCCCAGTGGAGTAAAGATCAAAAGTAACTCTCGAAACCTTAGAAACTGGTGAACAACATGATTATTTAATCAATTGAATAAAAATCCATACTTGCAAGTTGAACCATATGGCCATTTTTGTGCTCCTGAAATGAAAGCAAAACCTACAAATTCCAAATGGTTTATTCAAAAATGTTATACGTACTTTGTACATTGTTTTCCTCAGGACGCAGTAGTGCAAATCCATATCTGCTGATTGTATAAGTAGAGGATAATTTACATTCAAAATCAATTAGAATTGGAATAACATTGATTAAATCCACAAGTTTCCAAGCCGTGCGTCATCAAATAAAGATCACTTATAAAACATTTATCAAGCAAAGCATGTAATCACTTTCTACCACTGGAATAGCCCTGGAACAAGCAAATAATTAAAATGCGGCTCCGTGGAATCTTAGCTGCGATAATTGTTTCTACTTTACTGGAAGTAGGACTTTGTTGTAAGTGATGAAATTCAAATCTAAGAAAATCGTAAACTTATAAATAAACTTTTATTCCCAGGCATATCTCCGTCGACTTCAAATTTAAAAAAGGGTTTCTACCAAAGTGGAGAGTTGATATGGAAGGATGATTTCAAAGGGGAAATCCTTAACAACGACTATTGGAGTCATGAAATCAACATGAACGGAGGAGGGGTAAGATCATAACATCAACCTTATGCTAATATTATTAAAAAGCTATGCTAAAGCAGCAGAAGTAAAAGTAGTTTCGTATGTAGAACGGAGAGTTTCAAACTTACGTAAAGACTCCTAAGAATACGTACATTGAAAAGGTGCCAGACTACAATACACTCGTTCTCAGACCAACTTTAGTCAGCGACACATACGGAGACCTGTTCGTTGTAAACGGAACTCTTGACTTAAACGCAGGGTAGGATCAGTCAACTTTGTGATGCACTCAAGGTTAAAAATGTTCATTTTTTACAGGTCAACTGAACCACCAGGTTGGAATGGCGGTGTGTGTAATAGCCCACCTCCAACCTTGGCCTGGGGTCCATGGGTCTGCAAGCAAAGTGGAAGTTTGAATCCGTTTGATCGTGTCCCCTTACCTCCTGTGTTTTCATCTAGGATTAATACAAAAGGGAAATTTTCATTTACATACGGGAAAGTAGAAGTGATGGCAAAGTTACCAGAAGCAGATTGGACATGGCCAGGTAATTTGTTTCAAAAGGGTACACAAACAAAGGGAATAATTAATTGCATAATGCAGCTATTTGGCTGTTACCTGAGGACAATGCTTACGGATTATGGCCACTGTCAGGTGAAATTGACATAATGGAGTCACGCGGGAATAAAGTTTTGATGGACAAGGGAGTCAATGTTGGAAGTACAGAATTTGGAAGTACACTTCACTTTGGGACAGCAGTCTTTGACGGGTGGCAAGCTGCACATAAGCTGGCTTCTAACGTGAATGGCTACCATGTAGGGTTTCATAACTACACTATGCTCTGGACACCAGGTAAATATCCTAGTTTACTCTTCCAATCTAAGCTTATATGCCTTGTGACGTTTCAGATGGATTCGATTTCTACGTTGATGGTAAGAGCTATGGACAAATAATGCCGCCAGCAACTGGGTTCTTTAACTTGAAATATGGATTCAACACCGCAAATCCAAATCCGTGGGTTGCAGCCGTAACCAAGAATATGAAAATGGCACCATTTGATCAACCTGTAAATCTTCTGTAATAAGTTTTGGCAGTTTTACATTTGGTTTTATTACAGTTCCACTTTATCCTTAACGTGGCTGTTGGCGGAGTCAATGATTACTTCCCACCTATATCTAAATCACCAGATGGAACTAAAAGAAATGACATTTGGTGGACGTATGACCAATACGTAAGGATTTTGATCAATCAAATTAGGACTTAAGTGTTGACACTTTAATCTTTTGTTTCAGGCAAAGACACAATTCTGGGATAACAGGGCCAAGTGGATGCCATCGTGGAAGGGAGATGCCGCAGCCATGAAAATAAAATCAATCAAGGTCTACGCTATATAAACAAATAACATTAAATTCCATCAAAATATATTCCAAGAATGAAGCCTTGAATAAATTAGAAAATTTGATCAAATAAATTTGGGAAAAGGAAAGAACAGGGAATTTAGATAAAAACAAATGTCAATTAGCTCCTTGGATTTTTATTTTGGTGCCTTTCTGCCACGAAAACCATAAATAAAGAAGCAACTGAAAACTGGCAGCATAAAACCATGATTTTAATTGGCTTCACTGCTATAGGGCTCATTTCCAGTTTCTTATACGAGACAAGATGACCTCTCTTTTAAGCTATCAGTGCAAAACTACTGTCAATGACGAGTTCAAAAGCGATAAATCTTTTGTACAGAAACCTGGCCATGTCCTAGAAAGATGAATAATTATATAGAACTAGCGCTTGCGTCAGCGTTGCGCCATGGCCAAGGATTATGGGTGCCTTGATTCATAACGTGCAATTTTTGGGATTGGGAATATATGTGAATGGTCGTAATCCTTTTATATATAGTGATGATACAAACAGGTTGTTCCAGTTGTCTAGTTTTCCAGAAGGACAACTACCTCATAGTAACTCTTTCATGTTCAAGTAGAGAGTTAAAAGTTAAAACACTGTCTTTCGTCCAAGATAAGAAGAATCTATGGCTAAAAGTGAAAATTCTTCACGCTTACGGAAGCAGTTGATTATTTTCACAGTCTATGGAATCACAGAGTTCCTGGCGGCAGTTAGTCTCAGCTTGAAGGTAACTAAATAAGCTACTTTTGTATCCATTTGTATAGTTGAAATTCGTATTTTTCAGGCGCCATTTTATCCAGCAGAGGCAGAGAAGAAAGGAGTCACTCCGACAGAATATGGATTCGTGTTTGGAATATTTGAACTAACAGTCTTCATCATGTCATTTGTCTATGGAAAATACGTAAAAATTTCAAATCAAATTCCACCGGCAGACGTGCTTCAGTTTCAGCCTTTAATTTTTTAGATGAAAGTAATTGGGCCAAAGTTTGCATATAATGTTGGAATACTTGTGGGTGGGCTTAGCTGCATTCTTTTCGGGTAAGAATCCATTTATTTAAAAAAAATCCTTTTTCAGCATAATTTTATTTGCAGGATGTTAGACCAAATTGAGGATCGGACGGCTTTCTTTGCCTTATCGATATTGATTCGGATCTTAGAAGCTGTAGCAAAAGCTGCTTGTTTGAACGCAATGTTTGTCATGATTGCAATGCAATTTCCAAACTCATTTGGAACTATGCTTGCTACACTGGAAATACTCGTTGGTTTTGGATTCACCAGTGGCCCCATACTTGGAGGAATTTTATTTCAAGTAAACACGCCCTATAACAAGCAACTTACCAATAAAAATTAATTTTCCTTAGCTCGGTGGGTTTCCACTGCCATTTGTTTCTGTCGGCGAGGCTATGATAATTGTAGCATTTGTGGCATTTCTGTTCCTTCCAACATTGCCAGAGTCAGAGCATGAGATCAAAGATACCAAAGGATTCCTTGAACTGGTCAGAATACCGAAGGTAGTAGTGTCAGCACTTTGCACTTTTTCCTGTGCCCTAAGCCTCGGATACGTTCAAACAACGATTGAACCACACATCAGAGAAGTAAGTTAGAGTTTCATTTTGCATAAATTTAGTATTAATTTTGATTTGTTATAGTTTGGCCTCAGTCCGATTTCGGTAGGACTTGTAGTAGTGATTTCAGGAGGTGCTCATGTATTGATGAGTCCAATTTGGTAAAGAAATCTTTTTCTCAATGACCTCACTCTTCGTAATTTTTTTTATTCAATTACAGGGGAATTATTTGCGACCGAAGACCTGATTTACTCTTGTTCTACATGTTCTTAGCCTCTGTACTGACAATCGTTGGATTTCTATTCATCGGACCAGCTCCATTTCTACCAATTGAACCGTAAACAACTAAAAAAAACTTGTTGAAGAGTTCGATGACTAATCAAATAATTTTGATTAAACTTTTAAGGACGCTTTGGGTAATATGTTTTGGACTTGGATTTCAAGGACTTGGATATGGGGGAGGAATTGTAGTGGCACTCATACAACTATTACGAAGTGCAAAGTAAGTTTCGACTATCAGAATTTTTCATATTATTGAAACGTATTATTTTTTTCGAAAAGTGACAACGGTTTTCCAGAGGGCATTGGTACAACCAGTTTAGTCAGTGGAGCTTGGGCGTCGTGCTTCACTCTCGGCAGTTTCATCGGACCGTCCATATCAGGGGTAAGGCCATTGTTTTAAGAACAATCGATGGTATTGTAAACTTGAATATTTGTGTAAAAATTAGATTCTGTACGATACAGTTGGGTTTCGGAATGGCACACTCTTTGTCATTGTGCTGCATTTTACTTTGGTAAAGTGTGTCCTTACTCCTTAGAATATTGGAAATACACCTAAATCTTTGGATTTTTTGTTCCAGTTGATGGCGCTGGCGCTGGTGTATTTCCGTTTTACTGAAAAGTCAAATGCTCCTGTAGTTCAAGAAAAGGAGCCATTGCTGGGACCCAAGAAGTGAGAAGTGTTAGTGCAGAAGGCACTGTTAGCATTCAACAGGTTACAAAGTATGAAGACTGGTTAACTATAAAATATTATTAATATTATTAATCGATTTTGTGAACTCTGACTTTTCCAATGTTCATCCAATGAAAATCCAAATTCCAATGAAGGTTGGAAAAGAAAAGATCATATGGAAATAAATTAAGACAAATGCCATTTAGCTCTTTGCATTTTTGCTGGAAAAACTAAATATAAACTGCTGATATCGTTTCCCTGTGTTTTCAGATTGATCAAATTATTCGACGTTTCGTTCTTTTCGTTCTTTTCGTATCGTTTCTTCTTATTAACTTGAAGCTAGCAACTGGTCAACAGCTTAGACGCTAACTCAAATGCCTGCAGCAATCCCAATCCATTTTGACTTATTTAGCTAAGGTAAATTGCCCAAAATACGTTGAAATGCTTTCAAACTTTTCAAATTAATCAAAAGTTTGAAATCCAATTAGTATTTATTTGCAATTATAATTACTTTAGTGAAACCATTTACTGCCGAAGTTTTTATTACATTTTTTTCACTCAATTGATTCTTTTTTGTAGCTTCTCTCGGAAAGTCTTGGCATGAAAATTATATTAAAAATAAAAACTGGTTGTTCCAGTTGTCCAGTTTTCTTCCAGAAGGACACAACTACCTCCTCATAGTAACTGCTACAAGTAGATAGTGCTAAGCTAAAACACTGTTGTCAAGGTCATTCGTTCATTCAAGATCTGAAATTTAATGGCAGACGACGTTTCTAAAGGTGAAAATGCTTCACCTTTGCGGCAGCAGTTGATTATTTTCACAGTCTATGGAATCACAGAGTTCCTGTCGTCAGTTATTGTCAGCCTGCAGGTAAATAACTTTGCTATTCTGAATCCATTTGTGGAGCTGTTTGTACTTTTCAGGCGCCATTTTACCCAGCAGAGGCAGAGAAGAAAGGAGTCACTCCGACAGAATATGGATTTGTGTTTGGAATATTTGAACTCACAGTCTTCATCATGTCTTTTGTCTATGGAAAATACGTAAAAGCTCCTTTGAAATTACACCGGCAGACGTTTCAGCCTTGATTTTTTAGATGAAAGTAATTGGGCCAAAGTTTGCATATAATGTTGGAATACTTGTGACTGGGCTCAGCTGCATTTTTTTCGGGTAAGAATCCACTTGTTCAAAAACACCTGAAACACATTTTCTGCATAATTTTTTGCAGGATGTTAGACCAAGTTGAGGATCGGACGGCATTCATCTTTGCTTTGTCGATGGTTACACGGATCTTAGAGGCTGTTGCAAATGCTGCTTGTTTGAACGCAATGTTTGTCATGATTGCAATACAATTTCCAAACTCAGTTGGAACGATGTTTGCTACGCTGGAAATAATCCTTGGTTTTGGATTCACAAGTGGACCGGTACTTGGAGGAGCTTTATTTCAAGTAAGTTTTACCATCCAAATGGACAAAAATGAAACAATTATTTTTCGTTAGGTCGGTGGATTTCCACTGCCATTTGTTTCTGTTGGCGGGGTTATGATCATTGTAGCCGTTGTGTCATTTCTATTCCTTCCAACACTGCCAGGGTCAGAGGATGATGAGGTCAAAGACACTAAAGGATACCGTGCACTCTTCAAAATACCGAAAGTCGCAGTCTCAGCATTGTGCACTTTTTCCTGTGCCCTAAGCCTCGGATACGTTTCAACAACGATAGAACCACACATCAGAGAGGTAAGGTAGAATTTAGAATATCATTTCACATATTAGTTTAATATTAATTTTGATTTGTTATAGTTTGGCCTGAGTCCGATTCTAGTAGGGCTTGTAGTAGTGATTGCAGGAGGTGTTCATGCCTTGATGAGTCCACTTTGGTAAATCTTGTAACAGCCAATCAGCTCATTCTAAAAATGGTTCAATTACAGGGGAATTATTTGCGACCGAAGACCTAATCTACTCCTGTTCTACATGTTCTTAGCCTCTGTACTGACAATAATTGGATTTCTATTCATCGGACCAGCTCCATTCCTACCAATAGAACCGTAGCAAACAGCTAAAAAACTTGTTGAAGAGTTCGATTTTTTATATAAATTTTGATTAAACTTTTTAGGACGCTTTGGATCATATGTGTTGGACTTGGATTTCAAGGTCTTGGACTTGGGGGAGGAATTGTAGTAGCACTCATGCAACTATTACGAAGTGCAAAGTAAGTTTCGACTATCAGAATTCAGAATTTTTCATATTGTTGAAACGTGTAATTTTTTTTTTCGAAAAGTGACAACGGTTTTCCGGAAGGCGTTGGTACATACAGTTTAGTCAGTGGAGCTTGGACGTCGTGCTTTACTCTCGGGAATTTCATTGGCCCGTCCATATCAGGGGTATGGCTAAAGCAATTTAAAAACAATGGCTGCAATAAGTAACTTGAATATTTGTGTATTTAGATCCTGTACGACACAGTTGGGTTTCGGAATGGCACACTCTTTGTCATTGTGCTCCATTTTATTGTGGTAAGTATTATCCTACAATGTTAAAAATTACATTTAAATGGCTTGGGTTTCATGTTCCAGTTGATGGGGCTGGTGGTGGAGTATTTGTTTCCGACTGGAAAGCCAAACGGTCTTTCAATTCAAGAAAAGGAGCCATTGCTGGGATCCAAGAAGTGTTAGGGCAGAATCAACATGAGGTTATAAAACCCTAAGACTAGAGACTGACTAAACATCAAAAATCATTAAAATTATTAAGTGGTTTTGTAAACTCTGAAATAGAAAATAAATGATTTTCAAAAGCAGAAAAAAAAACAATTTTGTTGATAAATTGCGACATTTTATATTCACAATCAAACCAATGCTCTCAACTTATAAAATGATTTAGGAAAGTGTAGGACTTTAGTCCAAATTCTAAAATAGTTTAGAATGAAGACGCTGGTAAGAACGCTTCTGACATTCAAAGCTTAGCTTACGTAAAAATTTTAAAAGCTCGTGAAATATTTATATTGCACCGTTGACACCTACAATGTCGGATGGCATCATTTGCTTAATGGCCATTTCCTAATCAACCGTTACACGTCTAGTAAAAGCGTAGAACTAACAGCGCAAATACGTGAAACATTCCCAACTGAATTGCTGACGCTGTCCCTGTGGTGACTTTCTCAGGCGGTGAAGGTGGAATTGAAAACTCGATTTTACCCAATCCATTTTCAACGAGTTTATCCACTCGTTGTCTAGTTTTCAATGTCTCCTCGTCGACTCCACTGTTGTTCCTATTGTTGAGCCAGTGAGTCCCCCAGTGACTGGTCGTGTTCACACATTCTTGTCCAAATCCAACGAAATGGAACTTGTCCTGAAGTTCCAGGCATCCTCCGAGAAAAGTATCAACGTATGACATGAGGATTGGGTGCTTCTCATCCGGTAAAGCTGAGTGAGTAAATCTCGTGACATAAACCCAATACTGTGCGGTGTCATAAGACACGCCGGCTGGTGGTGAAAATAGAAAATGAATCTGATTCTTTGGCACTTCTTTCCGACAGTACCAATCTTCCCGGTGGTCATAGGCTGCTAGTGGATCGGGAGTTGTTTCATCTGGAGAGACGCGGAATATGACGGCGTTGAATGAAGCTGAAGGGTCTTCTCTGATGCCAAGGTAAGTCGTAGAGTACTTTACGATGCTATCTCCCTGTGCATCCCAGACTCGTTTAAATCCACGAACTTCAACCGGAATTGATTCTCCAGCATTAGGATCTGTCTTGCGTTTTGATTTGTCATTCATCAGTGAGCCATAGCCAACAACAAACTGTGGCACTGCTGGATTCGCACGAGGGTAGCAGTCGTCGATGGTCTTCCCCGGTGCATCATATACACAAAACCCAAGAATCTGAAATTAAGATTTTATCATCCAATGACGAAGTATTATCAAATTATTGTAAGAATATATTAGCAACTATCCGCGAATGAATGGAAAATCGTGGGAGGGGCTTAAAGCAAGGGAAGCCGCACCTTGGAGTTTCACTTTGGGTGGCCCATTGGT
>VNWY01001825.1:0-11065 GCA_009869845.1 Pseudachorutes palmiensis
GATCAAATGTGTTCACAATTGATCTGAAGAATGGACTCATCATTGCACAAGTAAATTCATTCAAAATTCTTCAACTGTACGGTTTAAAATTAATATTTTTGTCAGATTCCGTTGCCAATGCCTGTGAAATCCTTGACCGAAGTGAACGACGCCATTGTCCTTGCGATGGAATCACACAGATTCAAAACGCCCTCGTACAGTTACGGCCTCAAGGAGGTTTACAACCAATTGAAAACACCCAATGGACTCAGAGATATTCTGCCACCTTTCAAAGGTAAATTGAGCATAAAGGAAATCACAAATTCAATTTCATTTGATTTATTTCTAGCTACTGGGCTCTTGATTGGATCTCAATATTATAAAACTTTTGACGAAAAGTTTTACCACTTTGAGGGGAAATGCCAATACCTCCTTGCATCTGATTTCGTTGACAAGAACTTCTCCATTGCAATTGCCTACGGGGATGGCACAGAAGTTGCAAAGGATATCATCTTCACTGACCACAAAGACACGGTTACAATCAAGGCTGATTACTCTGTAAGCACACCGCTAACTAAACCGCTTGAATCGTAACAATTCCATAACCTGGATTTACTTAAAATAATTTGTAATTGAAGGTCCTTGCCAATGGACGAGCTACGACTATCCCAGCTTCAGCTGGAGACCTGAAGGTTGAGAAAGTGAAGGATTGGATCATCGCTAGAGGGCGTGGAGTCACAGTCGCTTGCTCTACGATCCAAGATGTCTGCACATTCAAACTGTCAGGGTTTTACCACGGAAAGACAAATGGACTCCTCGGGACTTACAACAATGAAAACTTTGATGATTTCAACTCACCCAATGGACAAGTAAAGGTTTAAAAAAAGTGCTTTTGAACAAAATCCCTGAGTTTCTATTTTAGATCCAGGAGTCTGTAGAGAAAATGGCAGAGACATGGAAACTTGGTCAATGTCGAGAGAACCCACTTCCAGTTCACTCTACTCCCAGTGATTCAGCGTTAGAAAAATGCTCAAATGCATTCACCGGTAGTTCTTCAGAACTAAGGTATTCATCACTTTCACCTAGCTTATAAGGGAAGTGTTTTAACCTGCCTGTCTTGACAGACCCTGCTTTGGCGTTGTGAAAACTGCCAACTACAAGTCAACCTGTGAATCTTTGTCTCAAGAACAGGGATACGATGCAAATCGAGCTGTGTGCACTGCATCCTTAGCTTACCAGACAATGTGTCAGTTTGCCGGGACAGAAGTTGACGACTCAGAAGATTGTGTTGGGAATTAAAAGCAAATTGACTCTTTGTTACTAAACCACCAATCTCAAGTAAAATCAATTTAATTTTAACCTAGTTTGTAACTGCAGTATAATTTGCTTCTCAATTCGTGGACGTTTGTGATCTTTATTAAAACCCTACGGTTTCTATATTCACAAATATCAAGAGGAATATGTGTTCAGGGGGTTAACCCCTTGGGGACTTTGAGCAGTACGGGTGTGAGGAATTGTACAGCGATATAAACGTGTGAAAGTGGTCGCCAATACTTGTCGATTCAATATTTCAAACACGAATAGTCATAACTTTGTACCTGAAGACAGGCTTATTAGCTAAAAAAATGGTAATTATGAGAATGAAAACAATATTTTAGAAACTTTATTAGTAATTACAGGCTAGAATTTTCTTTCAGGCAATTCATTCTATCCTTATCAAAGGTTTGAAACGTGGAAAAGTTCTTAGGTGTTCGTGACAAACTGGAAGGTACGTAATTAGCCCAAGCGCCTTACTTCGCAGAAACTTCGTTGAGCCAATTCAAAATAGCCATTTCTAAATCCTCATTCTTGAAAATGAGCTTGTCTCGGCTCATCTTGCCAGAGTTGCTGGTAGCATCTTTGGTTTTGCTGTCCATCATCGCCTGCTGCAAAGCGACACCTACTGGATTTGATCATTGCAGTACAATCCTTATCAACAGCCTGGATTGGCAGCCATTAGAAGCGGACGTTGGAAGCAAAGTCGAACTCCAGTTTCGTCAAACCGGGGTCATCCGCCTAACTCAGAGTAAGAACTTTAGCAAAATTGAAAGCACACTTGATACTTTACGAAGGCTGTGGAGGAGTAGGAAAGAATCTTGCAACGTAGTCTACTTCCTGAATGTTCCCCGAGGAGATGAATACTGTGCGCTAATGACGTTGTTCTTCTGGTTCATTCAGTGTGACATCACTGACCCGAATACCATCTGCTACGGACGGTATAGCTACTTTGTTAGGATTAGTTCAGGACAGTCAGAAGTGTCAGGGGATTACCGCCTGAAAGAATGCGCCGGGCACTGGCACTATCCCCAAGATATTCTGCGTTACGTCCCCATGTTCCAGTATGAGATTCATAAGGGTGGATTTGATATCGTGACTAAGCTCCGATTACCATGCAGTGCAGTAGGAATTAGAAGGTTCAGGATAGACGAAACTAATCGTTTTTCCATCCCATCTCGACCTTTGCTTGATAAGCAAGCGAATGATTTGATTCATAGCGGATGTGCCATCAGTTGGAGAGTTAATCACGGAGCTAGTGGAGGCTATAATCTCATTATGAATACTGGATCAGGCGACGCTGGCGACATGTCGGTGTCCAGAAATAAACCGCTATTACTAATAACTCGTGCGATGTATCCAGCATTCAGTGGAATCAATCAGACAAACGAAACCAGTACGAAAACGTGGGATTTTATTGCTTTTGAACCACCTATGGGCAATATCATCGACGTGACAGCGAATGTGGTGCCACAGGCTAAGAAAAAGAGACAGTTGAGTGTCCACGTGTATCCTGATATGTTCATGTTGAGGAAGCACAGTGTTAACTTCATCACTTGTGCCGGTTCCTCTGAATACTTATCATTTACTGCATTCGTCTCACCATTCGAACTTAATTTTTGGACTACTGCGCTTGGGTCGTTTGTTTTTACGTCAGTATTCCTCTACGTCCTGTTTAGAAAATACAAAATACGTGACGACCATTTGTCCTTTGTGATCAAAGTACTCTTTGAACAGGACTTGAACTTATCCTCAAAACTTGACAAGCTACGTGGATTTCGATGGTTCCTAGGCACGTTTCTCCTAATGTGTTCCATACTGACGAACTTGTACAGAGGAGAAGTTACAACTAGTATGACTGCACCACTGCCACGAATACAATTAGAAACAGTCAATGAAACGATTGACCTAGGGTTTAACATTTTGATCCCTAAAGCAGGAATAAGAGAATATGACAAGGAGCGACTCAAGAACGATCCTGGCAGCTTGGGATTCAAATGGCGCACATTACTTGACGTTTTCGATCCATTCATGCAGTCTTTGATTCTGCAGTTGGGTGATAACTGGCATACCGGAATGGAAATTATGGCAAAGTATCCAAAGCTACTGGAGAGCATGAAAGCTGTCTATTTGGACAAGCCGGATGGGAATGAACTCATCCCGGAGCTAATCAAATGCAACAAATCTTTGTACATAAATGCACCGCTACAGCTTGATGAGGTGATGATGCGAATAGCTACATCGGGATTTGAAATTCCACCGCACCTGTACTACGGGAAGGACGAATACCTTGCCTACAATGCATTCCTGGTATTCACTCGACTGCTCTTTGATCGAATGAATACTATACACACAAGGATCCAATCGCTAATACATGGAGGAATGTTGGAGCGTTTGCAAGAAGGTGTTGGGACGGAAGCGTACACAGCGGCCTATAAAGTTAGAGCATTCATGAGCATTCGGAATGCTAACAAAGTAGAAGCGCTGACCATGCAGAGTGCCTTACTGATCGGGGTGTACATCATCTTCTTCAGCTGCATTCTCATTGTATTGCTGGAATTCGTATGCGAACTAGCAGTGGGATTCTTAAGGTCATTCGGGAGCAAAGTCAAGGAAATTAAGTAAGTTTTTAGTCAATAATTTGATTGCTTTTGTGACCTTGTGAGCTTCCTAGAAACTTCTGACCTTAATCCATTTAGTTTTAATCGAAATAAATGTACTTTCCAAAATGTTATTATGGTGGTCTAAGCCTAATATTTTCGACCATAATTTATGCCGTAATTGAACCTAATTTGGACTTTTAAAATACTGTGTGCAATTTAAGCCTTATTTAACATTAACTATAAAAGCAAGTAGGGGGTATGGAATTGCCCTAAAATCATAAAGTGAAGTGAATGTTAAATTAAGCCCGGAGTAAAATTGAAATAAATCGTGTTGCCTTTGACGGGGTTTCTTTTCAGTTCGTACGAAGTTGATAATCGCCGTTCTGGGTGATATACCGGACCCACGGAAGTGCTTGATAGCCGCTTTTCTCAATAATTTTCAAGTAACGAACCTGTAAAAATAATTGGGTTGTTTAGAATCAGGTTAATAAATCAAATCAGCAATACCTATACCTGAATTCCCGAAGTTGTAAAGTATGGGATTTCAAACTTCACTTGAATTGGTGGACGACCTTCTGTGTCTTCGCTTTCGATTGACGGGAGGCCAAAGTGTGCCCTCATCAAGTACTCCTTCCCTCCAGGGAAGGATTTGATTGTCCATATTATCGCACTAAGTTCTGGAGCGTACTTGACAGAACCGATCCCGGCTTTGAATTTAGGGGAGTCTGCGTCACCAGGCACTGGAATCACAATTTCGACATTGTTGGCTGTAGAGCGCCGCTTGAACTGAGACTTGGCCTTCACCATGTACTCAACACGACTGTGAGCATGCCTCTCAATCACGGATTCAATCCAAATCAGTGGCTTCACCTAAGGGTAACATTTCTCATGAAAAAATTAATCAAATGACCATGTCGTAATTGGAAGTACCTGCGTGTTCAACCTGTATGACATCAACTCAAACTCTCCATCTGGTGGAATGAACGAAATCGTCCGATCAACTTCGAACCTATCAAATCAGTTGTTCAAAAAAGATTGTTCTAAAATCCAGTTTGTAAAAGGTCATGACAAACTTGCCTTGACAGACGAACACACTGATGAAACTTGACGTCTTCTAGTTCTACTGATTTGGATTTTCCACGGCCAGTACTTTCGAACAAGACCTTATCGTTCAATCCAAGGCGTAGTTCTGGCATTCCAGACAAGTACACTCTCATCTTGATGGACCCAACAATCTCGCTTCTAAGGATATGTCCATTTGCGTTAGCCTAAAAACCAATCACCACAATAATTATAACAAAGCCATCAATTACATTCGATATACTGACCAATAAATTAACAGACTCGATCACATCCAGGAACACTTCGTTCTTCCTGTACTTTATGCCTTCGGATCGCCATGAAACTGCATTTGTGACAGCCATTGGTGGTCTTGGGGCTATTTCCAATTTATGACCTTCCTGTGTTATGTATCTAATTCAAAACAAAGCTGTGAAATATAGCTAAAACTGCGACTAACATCCATTGCCGCATCTGTAACTGCCGTTACTAAGCAGGTACAACTCACTCCTGAAGAATTTTACTGTCCGTCGTTTGTGGATAACCAAAGTCGATGAGCTCATCCATCAGTTCGTAGATGATTACAAAGTTATCCCTGATACTTTCTTCCTCCAGTTCTTTGAAATACTCCATCATCACCTGGAAGAATGACAGTTTATAGTCAAGGTTATTTCTTATGTCAACCCAGCTCACCTGCACTAGCTTATGGAGAAATGCGAAAACCAGTGCTATGTTTGAATTCATTTTGCTAATTGAAACAATGTAGAGGTTGTTATGCTTGATGTATCCAAAGGAAGCCTCTGCCGTTTGTAGCATTGGAGTGACATGACCTTCCTCTTCCTTGTCCATTAGCAGTGGCATGAACTTCTCAATCACCCCCATGTCAATGTCCCCTCGGTAGTTTCGGGATATCAAGACCTGCACAAAATCACACAGTTTTAAAACAAAAATACATTAATACTAGTTTAATTATGTTAATTCTACCTTTCCCTTTACATCCAGAATGAAAATAGCGGATGATGACATGTTGTCAAGATTGTGGATTCAGTGAATCACCATATGCCTGGGTACTTCCTTGAACGTCCACCTTCTGCTTCGTGACACAGTGACCTCAGCTCTTCGATATTAAATGGAGACTAAACAATACTTGATTTAATTCTATCGTTAATTGAAATCAATTAAATCTAAAAATCATATGCTTTCTGACAAACCGAATTGAATTAATTTTCTGGCTAGCGTAGAAGTCTCTTCTCCGTCTCCCAAGGCCCATGGAATCATAAGTTAAACAGTACTGGGCAAGCCACAAGATGCTCTTTGGACAGGTCAAAGGTCACGTCCATTCAATTGGCACTTGCAATCCAGTACTCTTTTCCTCCCCTTCCTCCGTTTTCCTTCCAATTTCATGCAGGATTACAAAAGTGGTAGAAATCATGGTCGGCAGGATCCACTCTTAAAGGAAGTGGAAATTACCTTTATTAGGTGATTTGAAAAATAACGTTTCACCTAGAGGTCACGGGGTCACTATCATTTCAACCAAAAGTCTCCATCCGGACCTCCATCCACGACAGCACAGCTGAATTTACGAAGAGAAAACGATAAAGAGACAAAGAAAATTGTCGCCAATTTGAATTTTCCCAGAGAAAAGACGCGTGGGTGGACGGAAAGGGTTTTATGAATGGAACCACGTGACTTGTGCCTCTTCCTGATTGGCTGATTTCATGAATGGAGTTGTAAGAATGCACTGGAGAGTTGTAAAAATGCACTGGAGAGTTGTAAAAAATTCCCGAAGAGTTCAACTGACCTCTGACCATCTTTTCTATCGTGAATTTGGTTTTATTTTGTTGCAAATTGAACCTTTAGTCTCAATTCCTCCAGTCAAGTTTCATAAATCTAATTAATTATTACATAAACTTGGACAAAATGAGTGCAAAAAGTGAAGATGCGAGTAGGGCAAAGAAAGAAATTGGTGATACTGGTGACACGCTGCTTGCCACATAAAATTGTTCGAGAGTCCTGTTGAAGCAAATTCAAAATGAAGATTTTCAACATTACCAAATATAAATAAGCCATTTGTATTAATCTTTTACCTATGGGGAGAGCTTTCTGATCTCGTGAAGAAGTTGTCAACATCAAGTAGCCCACGAGCCTGAAGGGCTTGAACGGAATCTTGGTTATCACGGACACTCGACCCTGAGCAGGCTTTGTTTAATTTCCAATTCTTCTGGAATATTCCGATGTTTGTAGTCACCTATAGAAAAGTAACATTCAAAATTAAATGATTACAAATCAAAAGTTTAATTAGCGTTGATTACTTGGCCGTTGGGAAGTGTAAAGTCATCGCTTGGTTCGTTGTTGAACTTGCCAAGAACTCCTTGAAGTTTTCCGTGGTAAAACCCGCTTACTTGTACGAAACAGAGGTTGTGTGCGTCAATGCATCCAATTGTGATTCCCATGTCTCCCTCAACGACTGCGCCATATGGTATTCCGTAGGCGACAAAAGCACCAACTTGATTTGGCTCGCGTTCGATGCTGATTTTTTTTCCATTTGCAGAAACCTTAAAGGAAATGTATACGTTTAATATAACGTGTAAAACGGTTCAAACAATATTTCAAGACTTACCGAGTACCAACCGTATTTTCTGGTAATTCCGATTGTCGTTTTGTGATCAGTAATGAACAGCGTAGACTCCGCAGCGGCGTTGTTGGAAACGTCAAAGACCACGCTCACATTCTTGTTCGCAAAGTCCGATGCCAAAAGGTACTGACAAGTTTTGTCAAAGCGTCCAGCAGTTCCATCAAATGTAACAAAGTTTGAATTCCCAATGAGAAATCCGGTTGCTGTAAAAATAAATTTTCATTTAAATACATAAATTAAAAACCGGGTTGAAGGCGAATTGTCGGTTAATTACCGTTGACTGGTGGAATAACAGCACTTGGATTTTCAACCAATTCCCTGAAGAAGTCTCTCTGTGCTTTCGAGTACCCTCCAACGTGTCGAGCCCTGTGGATGAGCTTGGTGAACAATGGAACCTGAAAATTTGCATGTTTTATACAAAACCAACCAATCAATCAAAATAGATTCAAAATACCTTTGCGCTGATATGTCCGTTGGCAAAATCAATCACGTAAGAGGTTGACAACACTTTTGACACTGCCTTTTCCAAATCGTTAAGGATCTCGGTCTTGTTTGCTTCAGAAATCTTTTCTGGTTCGAGCAGAGCCACTTCAAAGTAGTCGTTGAAATGCTCCAAGAAATGGCTGACTTCTGGGTGTGGGAAGAGTTCGTTCACGTCTTCCCGTATTGACTCATAAGCTCCGTGCAATTTATCCACGACTTTCTGCCTCAACTTCTTTGCAACGTTCTTCAGGACTGGGTACTTCTCCTTCAAGGGTTTCGTTGATTGCAGAATATGGCGGACTTTTTGTGCCAGATCTCCGACAAAGGTACGCACTTTACGAGCTCGTTCTAAAAAAAAAAGGATTGATCGATCGAAATCGAGAATGAAAAAATGCCTTAACTTACCCTCTACGTCAGATTGTCGTGGAAGAGTTGGTTGATTTGCAATTGAATCCAGAGCCTCTTTAATTTTAAATATGTTTGATTTCAAACACTCGTTGGATTCTCCAAGTATGGTAATCAAAGGATTCTTTGGTGGTGTGATTCCATATGAAGGCAAGGCGTCTCGGGCTGAAAAAAATAAAAATAAATCAATAAAATTGGCGACATTTTTATGGATTGTCCAACTCACAAATTTTGATTTGGCCGATGAATGTATTCTTCGTGAATTCCGTCAATTGAGTTTCATACCATTGGAACAATGGTTCAAAATCTTGAGAAGCTGCAGCTAAACTTTGTCTGATAGCTTTTTTATTCGCCCAACGTTTGGCAGTTAGGTCAGCCATGGCTTCGATAATTTTATTTGTAACTTCATCACTTCGCTTGGCTACGTGATCCTGTAGAAAAGAATCCAATTAGTAAGTTAGCTCGTGTGCCAAAAAACAGTAGGACTTACCAAGTACGTTGAGATTTGTCCCTTGTTCCAATCCAAATCCAGTTGCAACTGCTTCGACCTTAGTCCGGCTGAGAAGCTAGCTAGAGATTGTTTGTTTCCACTTTCGTCTGTACGTGAAAGTCCAAAGCCTCCGCCTTGGATGCTTGTGGCTCCAATCCAAAGGGACGTGAGCGCCTTGGAAGAAGATGTTTGGGTAGAAACGGTCACACGGAATGGGCTTCGTGTTCCACGCAGGTTGAGAATTCTGGTGTCAGTCATCCCTGGGTATTGAACTTTGGAAACAACACTGAAGGCATTCTTCCCTTCCCCTTCGCAGTTGACCTGGACATCATAGACGTAGATGGTCTTGTCTCCTTCGTAAAGCTGGACAGAATCTTTTCCATCGGGTTGGCTATGGCTGAAAACCAACTTGTAGTTGATGTCGCTTGTTTTGGGGGCCTTTGCAACGTGTTTACAAGTTCCGGAAAGGGAATTTGGTAAATTGATCTTGATCTCTTCGCAGGTGGTCTTGACACTAATTCCTTGTCCCTGTTCCAAAAACTTGGAGTTAAGATATGCCCACTATTTGGGTAAAATGTAATCGTAAAGGCGACTAATTACCGTAGATTCCGTTCCTACAGTGACTGTATAACTTTCAGAGGGAACGTCATGGTTCAATTCGACAAGGTACACAAGCTTGTCTTCAGCTCGTTTGAAAATGTCAGCTTCAACGCGGAGTTCAAAAACTTTGCTGGTGATTCCGTAACGATAGCTGGTCTTTACTTTCAAATCCTAAATTGGGTGTTAAAGTAAAATGAGGAAAGGAGGCCTTTGAGAAAAGAGGTGCTCGACATACCCTTTGCAGCTTGTGATGTCTGATGGTGAGAATGATGTCCCTCCCTTGACCTTCCTCTTGTGTGCTGGCTCCAATCTTAGAAAATCCAATCGCTAGTTTCTGAGCAGGTGCGTTTTTCTTGTCAAACCAAAGACTAATCTCCTTGGATTCAGCATCAACATCTTCGTACGAATTCCGAGAGAATTGAGCTGCCAAAGTCCTTTCTGGCATTGAAATCTCAATGCCGTAAGTCTTTATTTTCCCATTCTGAGATGAAACCTAAAAAAATGATAAAAATTAGACTTGGAATTCAGTTGGAAGTTGAGAAACTCACATCCCCTTTTGTGATTTCAAAGTCATTCAATGTCCCTGGATTCTTGTACACCTTGATCCCAATTTCTTTGTTAATTTTTCTTGACGGGTCATTGATGACATAATGGAAGCTGGTTAATCTTGTGTTTTTATCTTCAGATTGGGAAATCTTCCCTTCAACAGAGACATCAAGTCCACTCGATGTTTTCGCTGTTAAGTCAAGGCTCTTCTCCAGAGCTGCTGTCTTCACTTTGGCATCAATCTCAAAACAGCTATTTGCCGTACTGCACACTTTCCCAGCAAATTTCTTCTCCGCAGGAGTTAAGGCAGCGTCCAGTGATAGAGACCGAGTGACTTTGACTTCTCCGAGAGTGTAGTCTGCCGAGACTAAGATGCTTGACAGGATGTCTGTGGTGACTTTAAAGTTTCCAGCAAAGTCGTACTTGTCATGCGGTGCTGCTAAATCGACATTGACGGAGGCCACTACGGTTGTGATTTCCTTGCCGCTGCCATCTTTTGTAGCGGTTCTCTCAATTTGAGCCCTTGAAGTTGGTTAAGATTAAAAACTCGACCAAAACCAATGCACATTGGACTAAAACGGCATTTTTAATCAAAACGGAGTCCTTACTTGGTCGTTTGCTGATTTGGACCGGAGGCGGTCAAAGTAAATTTCCTTTTACCCTCTCCCACAACTTCTAGGGTCCATTGCTGCTGCATGGCAGGAACGTCGAAATTAAACTTTGCCGAAAACCCATTGCCAGTCGTTGTAAATGATCCCTTGGATTTGATACTTTGGCCATTGTCACCCCATTGATATGTTGCTTCGGCTAAATCCTCCTGCAGAAAAATCAAATGAGTTTTTATTTAGAAAAAGTAAGCAATTTCTTACCTCTTGTGACTTTTCAATTTTCAGGCTCAACTTCTTGGGCGTGTCGTCATTAATTCTGAGCAAAAGGTCTACACTCTTCTTG